>QXVZ01015578.1:0-27244 GCA_008931825.1 Phallusia fumigata | reverse complement strand
ACCAAGTTTTCAACTTTGAAACACAGTTTTACTGCGGATCCAAAAGACAACATGGTTGAATCCCAACATACCCTTAACAATTTAGTTAAACGTCTTAACTTGGCATTCCAAGATGCAGAGGCATTGATGTTGGATTTCTCGAACGTTCGAAGGTTAAAAGAGGCAACTTCGGCTATCGACGTTTTGTATGACGAATGTGTACACAAGCACACAGTTCGTTTGGACTCTGTGAAAAAAAGAGAAAAGAAAAATCAACACTGCGCTTTAAACCTGCGAAGTGAAAAGCAAGAATTTGATACACGCGCAAATGAATGGTTGGAGGAAGTAATGCGTCCAAAACCAACTGAACGGTCCAGCAAGGAACCGTCTGTCAGCGATTTTGGTTCTCGAAGTAAAGGTGGTTCACACGCAAGCTCAAGGTCGAGCTGCAGGCGTACTGAAGCGCTTGTGAGAAAAGAGATTGCGCTTCTAGAAAGGGAGTTTGGGATGAGTTGAAGATTCTTGAAGCTGACGACAAAGTTAAAGCTACCACCGAGGACATATGGGAAAAGACGTCTTCATCGGGATCTTGTTTCGCTGGATTTCCACCAGAGAAGCGCGTTGAATTTTCGCCGCCATGCGCACGTCAGACGAAACCAACGGAGATCAAAGATGAAAAGCGAGCGTCAGAGTCCTGCGTGGTAATAGACAGACCGACCTCTTCGCGTTGTCACCCTAAGTCAAAACCTGGCGAGACGAATCATGAGCCGGAGGTGAGTGACTTGTGTCGTGTTGCTGCTGTGCTCAAGGCAGGGATAGACCTTCCCAGACCGGAGTTGTTGTATTTTGATGGTGATCCGCTTATGTATGATAAGCTTCGTCGAAAATATAGGTCGTCGTGTAGAGAGTGACAGCTCTAAGCTAAATTATCTGATTCAATACTGTCGTAACGAAGCATATGACATGATCTCCTTTTGCATTGGATTGGAACCTCCGTACGGTTACCGAAAGGCTCGAGAGTTATTATTCGACCGGTACGGACACCCTCTTGTGATCGCACGTGCATACATGGAAAAGTTAAATCATTGGCCTTATCTGAGATCCGATATACCGATGGATTGTCAGAACTTGCACAAGCCCTAGAGGAGTGTTTGGTAACTCTGACTCATCTGGGATACCTTGCAGCTATCAACAACTTTGAAAACATGCTGAGCATAATAAGGCGGTTGCCGTTCACCATGCAGAGTCAATGGCAAAGACACGCAGCGGGCATTGAAAGGAGTGAAGAAGGGCCTCGTTTCAGTCACCTTGTTGAATTTGTCAAGAGTGAAGCTTACATTGGGAACACGATGTTTGGTCGTGTGTTGGCTCCGAGGAAGGACAAATATGTAGAAGCGAATCAAATAAGAGCATCGACAAATGCAACGTCGGTTGCTCCAATACCAAGCACCCCTCAGAAGTCGGAATGTTCTTTGTGCAGCAAATCGCACGACCTTGCGAATTGCGAGGCGTTTAAAAGGAAGGTCTTCGTTGAGCAAAGAAAGTTTCTTCCATAAGCTCGGCTGTGTGACAATTGTTTTATGAAAGGTCATATAGCAAGAACGTGTAGTTTGCCAAGTTCTTGCACGATCGGCGGATGCCGCGGGAAACATCACAATCTTCTGCACTGGACGGAATTGAAGACTTCCACGATTGCACCCGTATGCGAAGCATCTACGCAAGCGTCAGACGAGACACCGTCATTGTCAAATACAACAATCAGCTGAACTTGTATAAGCACTCATGCACAAAGCGTGTACCTTAATATTGTTCCAATAAAAGTAAAGGCTGGTAATGGTAAGGAGCTAGAAACTTACGCTTTCATGGACCAAAGATCGATTACAACCTTGTGTGACAAACGACTGATCAAGCAGCTTGACGTCGGAGGGAAGAAGATAACGTACTCCTCGACCACGGTCAGTGATAGGTCGCAGAAGAGAGAAGGTTTAGCCGTCGATATAACGGTGGCGTCGTTTGACGGAAAGGAATCCGTACAATTGCACGACGTTTTGAGCGTGGACAGTTTGCCAGTGTCTCCAAACAGAGTACCGGAAGGGTCGCTTTGGCAGTGGAATCATTTGCGTGATTTGGAGTTTCCTGTTCTGCCCCATGGGGAAGTCATGTTGCTGATTGGAGCCAATGTTCCCGAGGTGTTCTGGATCAACGATGAAAGAAGAAGTGGGAGAAGGGAGCCAAGTGCCGTGCGTTCTATGCTCGGTTGGTCGCTTGTAGGTCCGTCCCATGGTCATGGTCCAGATAGTTCACAGGTACGTGTGAATTTTGTAACCTCGCAGGACGTAACGTTGCACCAACAAATAAAATGCATGTGGGAAAGCGACACCGCGCTGTCACCTGGCGACAAGAATTCGGTGGATGGCGCTGTTTGGTACCTGCCGCATCGCCCGGTGACACACCCGCAGAAACCAGGAAAGGTGAGGGTTGTCTTTGATTGTGCCGCCAGATTTCAGAACTCGTCGCTGAACGATCAGCTTTTGCAAGGCCCAGATTTACTTAATAGTCTTTTTGGGACGCTTGTTCGATTTCGTCAGGAACCAATTGCGTTTGTCGCAGATGTAGAAGCGATGTTTCATCAGGTAAAGGTTGATTCAATCGATACATCCGCTCTAAGATTCGTTTGGTGGCCTGATGGCAATTTGTCGCGTGAACCTGCGGACTACCAGATGTTGGTACATATATTCGGCGCAGCCTCGTCTCCTTGCTGTGCTGGGTTTTGTTTGCAGAAAACTGCTGAAGACAACAAAGAGAGTTTCAGTCCTGAAGTGATTTCCACAGTGAACCGGAACTTCTACTTAGACGACTGCGAAGCACATGGAACGTGCGCTCCGAGTGTTGTTGAATTTTCGCTCCGACAAATTCGAATTTGACGTCAAAGTTAAGAAAAAGCCTGTAACGGGGAGAGGAATACTTTCCGTGGTTAGTTTATTGTTTGATCCTAAGGATTCGTTGCACCGGTGATACTGCATGCGCGAAGCTGTTGCAAGAGCTTTGCAAGGAAAAGTACGACTGGGATCAGGAAGTGCCACCGGAGATAGGAAAGAGGTGGAATGCATGGACTTCCGAACTTCCAGGTTTATCGACGATTGAGATCGGAAGATGCTTTCAGAGCACTGGTCATGAAGTCAAAATTTATGAGCTGCATCACTTTGCAGATGCATCTTCCAGTGGATACGGAACAGTCTCATATTTGCGAACAGTTGATGAGCGAGGCAACGTATATTGTGCCTTCGTTGCTGGGAAAGCCCGTCTTGCACCTTTGAAGACAGTTTCCATTCCCAGGTTGGAATTGACGGCAGCTACTCTGGCTGTCAAAATGGACCAAGTTTTAAGGCAGGAGCTTGATCTGGATGTCGGACGATCTGTTTTCTGGACCGATTCCACTTCAGTTCTGCAATGCATCAATAACGTGAGTAAACGTTTCTGTACCTTTGTCGCCAACAGATTGGCGAAAATTGAAGAAGGGTCAGACGCGTCGCAGTGGAAGCATGTTCCCACTGAACAGAACCCAGCCGATGATGCATCTCGTGGGTCTACTGTAAAAGCGTTTCTCAAAAATAAGCGTTGGTTCTCAGGTCCTTTGTTTCTGAGCAACGCAGAGAGTGGTTGGCCTGTGAGTCCTGTACACGCTCGGGATATGCCCGAAGAGTATTTGAACCTGAAACCACAGAAAGTGATGGTTTTGCATGCTGCTGAAGAAAGTTGCTTGTTTGATGATTTGATTCGTCGCTACTCTTCGTGGAAGAAGTTAAAGAAGGCAGTTGCGTGGCTCCAACGGTTTGTGGACTATCTTCGATCTCGAAAAGACCCACAGCTGTCAAAAGGGTTATCTGTCACTGATCTTGAAAAGGCTGAGATTGCGATCGTGAAACATGTCCAACGGAGGGAGTTTCNGATGAGCGAGGCAACGTATATTGTGCCTTCGTTGCTGGGAAAGCCCGTCTTGCACCTTTGAAGACAGTTTCCATTCCCAGGTTGGAATTGACGGCAGCTACTCTGGCTGTCAAAATGGACCAAGTTTTAAGGCAGGAGCTTGATCTGGATGTCGGACGATCTGTTTTCTGGACCGATTCTATTTCAGTTTTACAATGCTTCAATAACATGAGTTGAAGAAGGATCAGACGCGTCGCACTGGAAGCAAGTTCCCACTGAACAGAACCCAGCCAATGATACATCTCGTAGGTCTACTGTAAAAGCGTTTCTTAAAATTAGGCGTTGGTTCTCAGGTCCTTCGTTTCTGAACAAAGCAGAAAGTGGTTGGCCTGTGAGTCCTGTACACACTCGGGATGTGCCCGAAGAGTATTTGAACCTGAAACTAAAGAAAGCGATGGTTTTGCATGCTGCTGAAGAACGTTGCTTGTTTGATGATTTGATTCGTCGCTACTCTTCATGGAAGAAGTTAAAGAAGTCAGTTGCGTGGCTCCAACGGTTTGTGGACTATCTTCGAACCCGAAAAGACCCACAGCTGTCTAAAGGGTTATCTGTCACTGATCTTGAAAAGGCTGAGCTGCGATCGTGAAACATGAGGAAGTTTCATGAAGAAATGGATGCACTTCGGAAGTGTGAAGACGTGGGTCGCGTTGAGTGAACACGATCATTCTTGGCAAGTAAAGTGTATGGCGGGCGCGTTATTCAAAAAAGGGTGTTCTAGTGTGACGAACGGCGCAGGGCCAGACTGCGCATAAGAGCGGTCGTTACATATAACTTATGATGAGCAACATGCCCCCCCCAACTGGACAAATAATGCAGTCCCTTTAAAAGCACAATGAAAAATGCGCGTGTTTGTTGTAAACATATCAGCAACAGCTCAGGTCATTATTATTGCTAGAATAGGTAGATACAAGTAACCTAATAGGAATGAGAACCCAGAACCTTGTGTGTGGCAATTTCGTTATCCACCCGGCCTTCTTGGCGGGATGATGCGTGTCGCATTTATCGCAAATCACAATCATCGCACTTTGTGTGCATCGGTTTTTACGGAGTAAATTTTTACAAACTTGGGCAAATAAAAATAGAGGGCAAATTTCGTAGCAGGTTTTGTGAAAAGTGTCTTATGTCACAAGATGTGAAAGCGGTCATGCGGAAAACTTTACTTTTTCAGTTTTGCCAAATTTTGGTATTAAACGCGAAGTGTTACTGTTTGCGTAGTCGTAGCAGGTTATTTTGTAGTGCAGCGGCAAAGAGATGCCTACAGAAGAAAAGTCTATACCATTTGAAATTACATTATTGTTGCACAAAAATGTTTGCGGATTTAATTATTGTCGGAAGCAGAACTGCACAATAGCAGATCAGCAATAGTTCAGCTTGGGGCGAATTCACTCGACCTGGACGGTTTCAGCGCATTTTTCTCAGCAGCCTTTTGGCACGTGTATATTGTAGGTGTGATGTGTAGATTAGCAGAATTGCAACCTCGCTTAAACTTTTTGAGTAGGTTTCAAAATAAAAATTGGTGAATAAAAATGACATGTAAATAAAAAACTTGTACCAGCATACCTGGTTGCTTACAAATTGCAGTTCATAGCTATGGAAGAATCAAGTTTGAATCCTAGTAGTGAGCTCTATATTTCACCAACATCGTCATCAAACAAGAAAATAAGCAATGGATGCACTGGGGCCCATGTACAAAAACAAGCAGAGTTAGAGAATGAATATCAAAGTGCTCATTCAAACTTGCCAACAAGACAATATGATGATGATTTGTTTGGCATCAAAATGCAAAATGGTTCCTCTTGGGACCAACCACCTCCTTATGAGAAAAATCAGCCTTCTGTGGCATCTTATGGAACTGCAACTCCAATAACGAATTCTGTAATGCACAACTTTGCTTATGATGTTCTGCTAATATATGATCCTGATACTGATTACTACTCAGCCCAGGTTTGTATGTTTTCCTAAATTCATTATGTATTGGTGTTCTATACCGACATGTGTTTGCAGTCAAGAAACCATGGCCGATTATCACCAACAACAACTTAAATATATTTCAAAGCGGATATTTTACTCCATTAACTATATATTGAATCCTTCATCAAGATATTTTTTTATTTGTGCTACCATAAGTTTTGTTTCTCAAAACATTGACCTAAAATAACTCTGATACATAACCTACTTGTTCAAATCCACATTTAGTCTGTTGCTTTAAATGAAATTGTTTGTTAGTGTTACTGTTCTTAAACAATTGCATTTATACAGACTGTTACTTTATAAGGTTGAGGTTGTCTGAATGTAACTCATTGTTTCCATGTTAAATGCAGGACCTGCTGCAACTTCTTGAGCCTCAGCATCTCAAAATTTTTGATTTTGCTAAAGATTGTCCCCCTGGTGCTTCACAACGTCAAGTATTTGCTGGAGCTTTGGATGCATGTAAATACACATGTATTGTTGTTACCAGGTGAGGTCCTCTTTCAAACAATCACCGAACAATTTTAGGAATACGATTGCTGTCATGTGTAACACAGGCAGGCAAAAACTAAATGTTTGCATAAACAGCTGAGTTTCATGGGGATCCTCAGTATTTGGCCAAACATGCTCAACAAGTTGTGACTAAAATATGACAACTACACTTTTGAAAGTGTTGGTATTCAATACCCATTTTTGTCATGACTCAACTTTGCTCTTGTATGACAATTTTTTGGCGCCTGAAAACTTGGCTTAGTATAGTGTATATCATAAAATATTCTGTTTTATTGCAGAAACTTTATTAATAATTTCTGGCTGAAGTTCAAAGCAGACATGGCTATTGAAAATATGATGGAAAATGAGCATAAACAATACACATTAGTTGTAGTGGTGATGGATATGGCCCTAAAGTCGCAACATCTTCCACTTGATTTGAGAACGTTATGTCCAATTTTCCAATCTGAAAGATACTTCAAGAATCGAATAGCAAAAGCATTTGAAGGTATATAACAAATAACTACTTTGTGTTTTTTTGCATCTCAAACTCTATTTCAATTGAAGCAATCATGATTCTAATATCTTGTTTTGGCTTTTTAATGGTTGGAATAAGTCAAAAGTTCTTTTATCCACATTCTATTTTAGAAATGATCAAAACATTTGCATGTTTATACTTTGTTTGGTTGAGTAAATGGAATCAGTCGCTATCAACTAAGAAGGCAGTGACTTTTGTGCATGTTTAAAAGGTAACTTTTTATTTGTTTTCACAAAAAAGGTGTTCGTTTCATTATTTTGTTGCATGTAAAAACAAACAACAATTGGCCATAAAAATATTTGAATGTTGTGCACCATGAGTTTAACTGGCGGGCAAATACTTTTATGATCAGCATTCCTTTTCCTGTCCATTGTTACCAAACTACCACAAGATTTATGTGTGGTTTGTATTAAAAGTGTATAGTTTTAGAATAGCAAGGATTAAAAGTGTATAGTTTTAAGAATAGCATCGCTGTATATTGTCAACTTTAAGTTGAACACCTAAAATAGTCTGTCATGTTTCAAAACAGAAACGGATGATCATTTGCATAGTGTAAAGTTTATACTACATTGTGAAAATACACCTTATGTAGGTTCCACCAAAGTAGGTCCTGATTGTATTATTCTTATCACAGCGGCTCCGTTTCCCATTTACCAAAGCCTAATGAGCAACCGCACAAATGAAACGCATCTGTCTTCGTATCGCTCAAGGTCCATGGCCTCACAACAGTCTGAGTACAGAAGTTACAGTGACCGAACACCATTAAGTCCTGGGGCTGGATCATTTAACCATCAATTTCTTCAAGACAATTCACTCATGTCAAGTTTAGCTCATGAGCCATTTCACTTGGAAAAGGAAACAGGTAAACATCACCAAGAGAGTTTACATTTCTCCAGTACTCGAAAAAGTTATAAAGAGCGAAGATCAACACTGTTTCCAAGTGAGAATCAAAACAGTGCAAGTGACTCTGAAACAAATTATCATTCCCAGGTATTATATCGTTATCTAAAATGTTTTTTAACGCAACTTAAACCTCAAGATGTCCATCTATTTTTTGTTTGACAGAGGCAACCAACTTTGGACCCATTTATGAGTGCTGTTGGAAGTTCAATGAAACCATCTTCCAGGTAAATATTTTTGTTGTAGTACGGTTTGTTCTCAATTAAATAATCGTTTTGCTTTGTTGATAAACAGTTGAGAGACTCAACAAATGACAAACTGGTGGCTTAAATTTGAGGACTATATATTTTTGAAATGGCCCAATGTTATATGTCCTGTTAGTATCAGGCACAAAAGTTCATGCAAAAAACTGTTTTTGTTTGATAATTAGTAAAATTCTTCCAGCGAACATTTCAAAAAATGCTGGGTTGAAATACATAAAAAAGATTTTGTGCATCCAAAAGTGTAATTGTAGTTTTCACTAATCAATCTTTTCATGTGTAGTGACTCGGCAATTACAAGGATGTCAGAAAGAAAACCCCAGGAACATGCTGAGTCATCGCATGACAGGACACAGCAATATGCCAATGTGCCAAGAATGGAGAGTGTTACAAGAAGGTACAGGTATTCTCAATACTCTTTAGAACATATCAAAGCCTTGTTTTTGGTTTACTTCACAGGGTAACAACTTACAGAATAAAGCCATGAATTGTTTGTGTCAATTATAGTTCAAACTTCAAATATTTGTAAAGCCAGATGTTCAGTGCACTTTTGTAAATCTTTTTTCTACTGCACAATTTTGTTATTCTATGTTGTGTCAATGCAAAAATGGTAAAATAGGAAGACAGTTGGTTCTTAACTTTTTACTAGAAAACTTTCTGTTTTTTTCTAATGGCTTGTGGCGTTGTCCTGGCATACTGGTAACTGCTATCAGCAGCCATAACATACATGTGTTTGCAATGTGAAAAATTTGCTTACAAATTATTCATATTGAACAAAAAAGTCGCATTTGAACGAGTGGGTGGTGAAGAGCGAGCACATGCTGCTATACCCTTCTGTAGATATCTATGCTGTTCTTTCACTACATGCCCAGGCCTTACAGTGGTTCCCAACTTTTTTGGAACTTTTCTGAAGTGATATAAAGTAACATAAAAGGTTTGAAACCAATGGTGTATCTAAAAAGAAACGCTACACTTATCATGAATAGCTTAAATACAAAGTGGAAGTTCCTCCCCTCACTAGAGAGGAAATCCCCCGGTTGTGAACCACTGCCTTAGAGTTAAGCTGTTTGCATATTGTTCAACACCAAATCTACCGTGCAGCCCCGCCAGCAGCCGGCAGCCCATGGAGTCGGACGAGTCAATGAGTTTAAGGCCAACGCGAAACTCTTCCAGACAGCGTTCGTCTTTGATGACCTCACTTCCTCCATCGGTCGACGGTAAGGGGAATTGATTGTTGCCTACGTGCTTTTTCAAAGTCGCTGCGAATTTTCCCTGCCGTGCAACTGGTAACTATCGGTGCCTTCCGTCTGATTGGAAGCACGTGTTAATGATGATACATTCCTTACCACGCCTGGGAAACAGCCCTTTTCAAGGTAGCAAAGCCCGTTTTTAACAAAATAAAACTTGAAGCCGTGCGAATTGTAATGGGTAGGCCCAAATTAATAACTTGTGGAGACATTTAACGTTGGAACGACTACGCACACGGCCTAATGGGAATTATTGGATACCAAAATGCAGTTAAGAAAATGTGGTACGCTGTGGCATAAAACCTAATCCCTGTCCACTGTGGATTTCTTGTGGAAAATGTTTGCACAACAGTAAGTCAAAATACGTTTGGCTTAAAAATCGTGCCTTATTCGACACACATCTTGTTAAAAAGCAATTGACCTTTGCGTTTGACGCATGCAAATGACAGCTGGGAATAACACGAGACTTAATTCACTCGCAAATAAAACGGTTTGGAACTTCCAAAAAAATCATATTTTGTTGAATTTGCCCTAGCTACAAATAGGCACAGTATTTTGTTTCTTTTATTAGTTCAGTGGTTAGTTTTGTTTCGTCCACATTAGAAACGTTAGGATTACCAGTTTTGTTCTTTTTGTGGTTTGTGATGCCAAAAAACCTTTGTGCAGTTACATGGGAATTTTGATAGTTGCTGCAATCTTTATCCTTGTGTCAATCCAAAGTATTACATTTTAACCGAGATTTTCTAAAGGTCATCCATCGTCTCATGTATTGGCATGTTGGTTTGCACTGTATTGAAACGAATGTGTCATCTATGGAACTGTTTGTTTTGTACACAAACCATCTTACCGTACCCGACACCAGCTGATCAAGATAGCTTTAACAGTTAACACGTCACAACTGTACAATTGATTGTCGCATCTTTCAAAACATGCTAGTTCCGTGTTTGCATATTTGCATTTTAGTTGGTTATCCTTGATTAAGATATGTCACAAACTTAGGAGCAATGCAATCGTAAATCCCCAATTTGAAAAAAATCTGCATCCAGTGTGTCGGTCAAAGTAGTAAAACGTTCATACTGACGATAAATCGGCAAAGGCCAATAAATTTCCCACAAATGCGTTTTTACTGCGCCAGTTTGAAAAGGCTGTGCTTGACCGAAAGCAAAGCACGGACTTGGGAAACTAAAATTACAACGCCTGAATGTATAAATACTTCTATTGTTATCGAAAGTGATTGTTTAGGTTTCAGTCATATGTCGAGAAGTCCCGTGATGTGGTCGAACGTTGCAGTAGATTATTCATCTGGCCACGTAGTTTTTCCATACTTCCTGCGTTGGGTTTACGCAAACAATAGGGTGGTTCTTATAATATGAAAAAAGTTTCCCGATGACACTATAGTTATAACAAATTGTTGCCTGCGTAGACGTTGCGACGCTGAAAACAATGTGACGTCGTTTCTGGAAATTTGGTGACGTTAAAAAATCCCCACTGAAACTGTGCCGCCGGATATGCAAGGCCGAGCAATTTATTGCACAATTTGTGTCTTGATGTTTCCGATTGACTTCGTTATTACGCTTCTGAGAAAAGCGAGGCTATTTATTTGACATGGATTTTTCCCTGTCAATCTTTGTCCTGTAACCAAGAATGCCAGTACTGCACGGATTTGTATTGATTTGTTGTTGCGAAAGGCGCGTCCTACCTTTAATAGCGTTTTGTTGCGTATCGTAGCGTACTGCTTTTTTTGGTCAAGGATGGTACGGTACGAATTATCTTGTGCATACCACGTGTCGTGCCGTTCTGTCCTGCCATCCTTACCTGCAACACCCTTTTCCTTATTATATGGCTTTCATTTATTGATTCAGATGTATCCCAAGTACCACAAGAAAACACGTTGTCAGAAACTTCTGTTGACAAGTCAAGTGCTACACCTACACTAACTGCAAAAGTCGATGTAAGTCTTGTGTGAAAACAATTTTATACTTTATTGCCGTTTAATGATTGCATAAAATTTTCCAGTAAACTTCTTTTTTTCATGGCAAGTGTTGTTGCTGAAACGTTTTTATGTCATCTTTCCTAGTGTAAATCAGCAATCTGTGGTTCGCAAGCTCGTTTTATAGGGACCGCAAACAACGGTTGCATTTTGGCATAAACCTTTTTTGGAAGCTATTCCACTATTTGAAACCAAGTAGCTCTTTTAACAAAACCAACTAAAATCCGCTTGCAGAGATATTTTCTTTCCGTTTGTGACGCAATGTTTTATAAACGCCTTTGTTGCGCTCAAAGCGGGATTCACAAGACGGGGTTAACGGCAGCGGCTGGCGATGCGTAGCGGTCGCGGTTGTGCTCGGATTTTCCACGCGACGCTTGAAACGGCAGCAATGTGGATGCGGCAACGCGATGGCAAATCATATTAGTTCGCAAGAAACTAAGTCGTTGTAATTGAACATTAGAATGTCGATATATCGGTTCTAAGGAATTTAAGTTAATACTACTTTGACACAAATTTATTGAAACAAGACAATTTGCACAATTGCCATCAATATTTCATTAACTTTCTTTTTTAAATTTCTATTAAAAATTCAAGAAACTATCAATGTACAATCAAAAATTACTTAAAACTACCAAAAATTAATCACAACAAGCCGAAACAAAGTTCTTCACCAAACAAGCACTGCGTCAGATTCAACTCTGCCGTCAGTCGCTTTAACCGAGAAAATCACGCCGTCGCCGCATGACGTCGGCTGGTGTGAATGCCCCGCCGCTTGCCGCGAGATCAAAACCGAACCGTCAACCGCGTCTGGTGTGAATCCTTCTTAAGGTTCTTGAAACAACGATGGTTTGTGCCTCACTATTCTAATACAGCTGTAACTACTAATTCACGAAAACAAGCTACTTTTCCTTTCGGAAACAGCATTTTTCATTCGAGGCGGAAGAGGCGCATCCTTCGAGACCCTCGGTACCTGCAATTCAACCAGCCCTGGAGGAAACCCCAATCGAGCGCTGCGAATCGGAAAATACTTCCATATCTGACTCCAGCTTGGACAAACTAAGCCTGCAAATTTCGGCGGACGAACTTCCCGCCGTTTTTCAGCGTTCTGCTCCGGACCAGATGAGCACCGAAACGAGAGAGGCGCCAGTGTGCGAAGAGAGAAATGATTCGGTTATGAATTCGTTGCGAATGTCATATCGCCGTTTAAAAAACAAGTTCAAGTAGTATGTGCCATGTGGTTCGATTTAAGAAGCTAATTCCGCAAATAAACTTACAATCTGTTTTTATTCCAGATTTGTATGAATCGATACCCTTTGGGGAAAAATGTGTATTCACCATCTGCACTACATCTTGCACTTTTGACTATGGTTTTGTTGGAAAACAATCATGCTTATGTGGAACAAGCAAACTTGAACTATTGAAAGTGAACTGTAATGTGTTGTACATAATAAATATTTTATGTCACAGTGGGTTGATGGCCTTTGAACTTTTTATAACTTGCAAGGACCATGATTAATCAATTTTTTGTGCTATTTGTTTGTTCTTTATTACCATAAACATGTTGACTGAAAATAACAACAGGGTGTCTTAAAACAATAAAATTTGACGAACAGTTATACAGAACAAGCAACTGCATTTAATCACAGATCTTAATACTGGAACTTGTCCTTGCCATGATATGTAACATTGCTTTTGTAAATAAACTTTTTTATTCATTCCTCACCATCTGCTTTGTAAAGCTGCTGTTGGCCTTGGATTAAACACAACAAGTGCTTATGGCATGAGAGCATAAAGTTTATTAAAAATTACAACATATTATGAAAAGCAATATCTCTGTTACTTTACAAAGCACAATAATAAATAAATTCTGTAGGAATCTCAATTAATATAATGCTGGAGTCTAATCACAGATTCATCAACCAATCACAATCATAGTGCTCAAAGTTTACTTGTTGATTTGTCAAGGCAAACGACAACTTTGCCTCGACTTTTTTTAGAGTACAAGTAATCCACAGCATTAAAAATATCTTCAATCCCCTTGAATCCACCATGCTTAATGCTCTCGCCACAGTCAACTGCACATTTTATTTGTTGCAACTCAAACAACCTGGACATTTCTTTAAATGCTTGCATCCACTGGTCGGTGTAGTGGTTGAGAAAAAATCCTCTTACTGATGCACTCTTCATGAGAAGCTTAATGGGGAGTGCTGCAGCTGATCTAGAGGTTTTGGGCCATATTATGTTGTGTACCCCAGTTTCAAATTGCCCACCCAACTGGAAATGGCATAAAATTACCTCATAAAATTGGGCATAAGAAAGGAAATTGTTTTTCAGTACAGTTTACTGGCAAAGAAAAAACCTCTTTATTATGTATTTTGTCTGAACACCTAGGGGTGACCATACTGGCTCTCTGAACCTATATATGTGGCTCTTTGCCCCACTTCAAGGGCAGTAAAAAACAATGCTAAGTACATTGATTAATATAACTTTATTGAGATGAATGTGATATGACATAGCTTGCAACAATTATGCATTTTTTGCCAAAAATGTATTTGTTTTTGTTGTGAAAATATGAGGTGTTTGCTATGCAACTTTGGTGCCATATAGGTTTGGTCACCCCAAACAAAAACATACCTAGTTAATTTGCTGCTGCCAACTGGGGTTAAGTCCTGGTAGCCAGAAATGTAGCCAATCACAATCAGTCTGCCTTTTGCAGCCAATCTGTTGATACAAGTTTCATACGTCTCCCCGCCAACAGATTCATAAACTACATCCACGCCTTGTGGGTAATGTTGCTTCAGCACAGTATTCAGATTCTGAAAACCAATGTGTTGGGTTATGACACCAAGTGTAAAATGGAAGTAAAATAATAAAAGTAGATAAAGTGAGAGAACAACTAGATCTACATACCTCTGATGTAATGTTGATGGGATGATCACAGCCAATCGACTTGAGGAATTTTACCTTTTCATCTGTAGAGCATGTTCCAATTACATGACAACCAGCTAATTTGGCAATTTGAACAGCCATTTGACCAGTGCCCCCTGCTGCAGCTGTGACCAGCACCTATGGTAGAGAAACCATGTTAATGAATTTTTGTGTCTGTTTTTGAGCTTCATACCAAAATATGGATTACCCTAATGTTATTAAAACTGTTTCGAGTTTACTTACCTAAAACCATCAGTTATCCCAAGTATTTAAGTGAGGATTTAGCTGTGCAATTTGATGGACTTAAAATTTGCTTGATATCTTGAATAAATTACCTTGTCTGCTGGTTTTAGGGATCCGCAGTTCTCTAAAGCCAGCTTTGCAGTCATTCCACTGAGCATACAGGGCAGGTAGTGAGGGTCTGTGTTATTGATTGGAAACAACCTTGAACTTGGGACTGCTTGATATTCGCAAAATGCACCACCTGCCATATGTGCAACTGAAGTTCCAACAAGGGACTCGGGAACACCATTTCCAACTGCCACCACTTTTCCTACAGCCTCGAAGCCAGCATCAAACGGTGGGGGTAAACCAGGGTTGTATCTTCCAGCAGAGTAATTAATATCGGAGGCATTGATTCCTACATACTGATTTTTTACAAGCACATTGCCTGGATTTAGCTTCGGCAAAGGAACAGTCTGCATTTGAATAGCTTCTCTGAAGTTAGTTGTTAGAGTTTGAACAACTAGCTTTTTCATTGTTGTTGGTAAAGTGGAAGACATTTTATCAATTTTTATTATCCTGATAGCCTGTAAAAGAACCAATTCAACATTATTGTGTAACTTAAAAGGAAGAAAATAGTTGTAGCTGCTTTGTTAAGCTAAAATAGTAAATATATCTTGGACAGGAGTTGTAAGCTAATTTCTGTCACTCCAACGTTTTAATGAAATCTTATGAATGCATTTTTCACAATTCCATGAATTCTTTCTGACATAATGTGATACTATTGAAATACATTTTGGCATTTAAACTAACAGTAATACAATTTAACCAAGTCTCTACTGTCCTACATGGCATGCTGTTATGAGTAGGCAACTTTTGGTATGATACATTTCAAGAAAGGAACTGTGAATTAAGCATTGTATTGCTTTATAAAGCTATTTTGAAATTTCAACTGACAGCAAAAATTATGTAAGAATATCTGCACATTATTGACAATGTAAAGTTCGTTGTTTCAGTGTTATGGAAAATATATACACCAGAAAAAGTTTGTTGGATTTGTATGCAGAAATTGCATTAGACAAAAACACTGAAAAATTGCTGATGCTTTTTTTGTTAACCCAGCCTACAGTTTACTTGCTGATTTGTTCAAACAGACAACCACTTTGCCACGACTCTTTTTAGAGTACAAGTAATCCACTGCATCATTTATTTCTTCAATGCCATTAAATCCTCCATGCTTGACGCTCTCGCCCCCATCCACTCCACTTTTTATTCGTTGCAATTCAAAGAGGGTGGCCATTTCTTCAAAGGCCTGCTTCCACTGCTCAACATAATGAAAAAGGAAAAACCCTGTCACTGATGCACTCTTCATGAGGAGCTTCACAGGAAGAGCTGCAGCTGATCTGCAATTTGTCAAAAGATGTGTGTTAGCATTGCTACTGTTTTAACACACAGAAACAACAAATTGGCCAACAAAGCGGTAAGATGCTTCTGTAGACCAAATGTATAAACATGTTCTTGATTGTACTCAGTCCCAGACTAAATCACAGTAAGCCCGGCCTCCACAGTCTCAAATTTGCAGGATTTGACAAATGTCTTTTTAAAATATAGGTGATTTTTTTCGTGAAGTATATGTGCATCATCATTCGAGAGCATTTGAAAATTACCCTAAACTTTGGCCATTGCGCCCAGTTCGCACACATGGTTTGTGTAGTTTGTGATGATAGTTTTTAAATTACCTGGCTGATTTACTGTTTCCAACTCCCATTGGTTCCTGGTAGCCAGAGATGTAGCCAATCACAATCAGTCTCCCTTTGGCAGCTAATCTGTTGACACAAGTTTCATATGTTTCTCCCCCAACAGATTCATAAACAACATCTACGCCTTGTGGGTAATGTTGCTTTAACACAGTGTTCAGATTCTGTGAGGAAAAAACAGTACAATTTTATAATTACAAAGTGCTATGGAGCGGTTTCACGACATTTTGATGGGTCACAATTTTGGTTAAAAGTTTCTAGTTTGGTGAGCTTTGGAAATAAATTTAAAAACCTTTTGTTGGCACAAACTGTGGGATTGACACTACAGCTGCCCAGACTTTGAATATGATGTATTTAATTAATTAACTGGATATTTTTGCAAATAATAAATTGCGAAAACTACAACCAAATGTTCAAATGCTACTTGCTTCTTTTTTAATGTTAATTGGGTGATCACATCCAATTGACTTCAGAAATTTCACTTTCTCATCTGTAGAGCATGTTCCAATGACATGACAACCAGCCAGTTTGGCAAGCTGGACAGCAAACTGACCAGTGCCTCCTGCCGCAGCTGTCACCAGAACCTGTTGAAAAACAGGCATGTTTGTTACATTATACAATAAACCGAACTGTTATCTACTTAATTGTGTACTTTACCTTGTCAGTTGGTTTCAGGTGACCACAGTTTTTGAAAGCCAGGTTTGCAGTCATTCCACTGACCAAGCAAGGCAGGTAGCCAGGATCGGTCTTTTTTAAGGGGAACAGTCTTCCCCTTGAGACAGCTTGATACTCACAAAATGCACCATTTGATAAGTGTGCAACTGAAGTTCCAGTAAAAGACTCGGGAATGCCACTACCAACAGCTACCACCTCTCCAACAGCCTCAAAACCTGCATCAAATGGTGGAGGCAAACCAGGATTATATTTTCCGGCAGTAAAATTGATGTCGGAGGCGTTGATCCCAACAAAGTGGTTTTTCACAAGCACCTCAGTTGGTTTTAGCTTTGGCAAATGGACATTCTGCATTTCTATTGCTTCTTTAAAGTTTGAGGTCAAGGCTCGAACAACCAGCTTTTTCATTGTGGATGGCAAAGTCGATGACATTTTTATTAAAATATGTTTTGTCTACTCTGAACAGTCTGAAAAATAACATGATTTAGTAAAGTGGCAGAAAGTGGAAAATCAGAAGGCAGTTATGAACGGTACAAAAGTATAAAAAAGGTGCCAAGGAAACAAGAAAACTAAATGTAAAACGATACTAAAAAAGTTACTTTTTTATTGATGACTTGAAAAAAGACTCAATACTAGGTTGGTTTGTCTTTTGTCTTTTGGTTTGCCTGGCATGGCAGTTTGCACCTTTTGGTTCTTTGCATAGTTTCAGAATTTTTAGTACTGAACTGGACACTGCACTTTTTTGAAGCTCTTCTGAAGTTACAAGTTTAAATGGTCGTTCTGATTGAAAATTGTTCACGGGAGAGTTAACCCGAAAATGTGCAACATGGTTAGTTTGGTGAATGTGAGAAAAAACATGTAAAAAACTGCCAACAAAGTCGCTTGATATTGGTATAGGAACAGTCTTCATAAAAGTTTCCAACAATTCATTGCATTCGGTAAATACTACTGAAGGATCAATTGCCGTTTTGTCCAGCTGACTAGAGGACTGCTTGCGCTTTTTAGATTTGTTTTCCTTGTTTTGCACTCCATCAGGACATGGTTTGTTTGGAAATTCCCATAGGCCAGCAAGCAATCCTGTTTTTGGTCTTTGTGCAATCAACCACTTGGCACTTTCTGCATTCTTTAATTCTTCAACTATTTCCAGTGCCAGCACAATGATGTGTTCTGAACGAGGAGCTTTCTTGGAGAGTTTTTGTGGGTAATTCATAACCCCAATTTGTGGGTCCCAGGGTGTAGAGCTAGGAAGTGCCAAAAAATCCTCAGGGCAATCCTCAATGTCTATTGGTTCATCCTTCACCTCTATTTTCATTTTGCTTTTTCTTACATCTGCACTTGCTCCTGGCTTCTTCAGAGATTTTGTACCTTCACAGGCTTTTTGATGGTCTTTAACTTGTTTGTAAGCTTTGCACATTGACTTTACTGGACATATTGAGCATTTTGCACCTTTGGGGAGACAGACCATTGCCCCAAGTTCCATCAGTGCCTGCAAACAAAATGCTGTTTTACTCTACTTGGTGTCATAAGTATAGAGTTTGCTCAATTTTTTTCACACAATTTAATGTCTTGAGTGAATCTAGCATAGTTACTGGTTACTGCACATTATCAATGCTGATGCTTTGTGCTCTACCAAACAGAAACTTGTCAGTTCTCCCAAAATGAACCCCACCTGATTCAAGTCGCCGGGTCTCTGTTTATCCACAACATCATTTGTCAGATGCCACAGGTGTGCCAAAACTTCTTTGCTTGCACTATTGCCACCGATGCACTGCAAGCGGCACAAAACCCGAATGACATTTCCATCTAACACACCACAGGCTTCATGAAATGCTATGGAAGCAATAGCGGCTGCTGTGTACCTACACAAAATTTACCAATGTTAGCAGTACAAAATAAACACATTGGCATACAGACCAACAGTTTTGTAACCCTAAAAAACTGTTTAAGGTCTACAAAACAATAGTTTTCTCTGTATTGGCAAAAATAAAACACAGTCATCCAAAGTAAAGCACAAGTGTACATTACATTTAATGTATTGGGTCAATAAATAGATGGTCTTAATTCTACCTTCCGACACCTGGCAGATTGAGTAGCTCTGAGCTGCTTGTAGGAATTATACCATCATAGTTCTGTACGACTTTGATTGCTCCTTCACGCAACCTTCTGCCTCTTGAATAATATCCCAATCCAGACCACATTTCATTGACTTCTTCTTCACTTGATCTTGCCAAAGACTTGATATTGTGCCACTTTTTCATCCACCTTAAAAGTTTTTAATTACATTTACGGTGACAACGGAGCAGAAACACAGCATGACTTTGGGGTTACATCAATCGCAATTTCACCTTAGGGTTTTTGTACAAAGGCACCGCATAAACTATTGGAGTAAACAAATTCTGTTAAAAACATGATATTTAATTTTTGTTACAGTGGTATTTGAACTTACCTTTTGTAGTACTCCACAACTGTAGCAACTCTAGTCTGTTGAAGCATTATTTCAGACACCCATACCGAATAAGCATGCTGGTTTTGGTCCAAAACTTCGTCAGTTTTTCTCCATGGGAGGTCTCTTCTATTAGCGTCGTACCACCCCAGTAAGTCTTTCCGCAAGTTGTCAATCTCGTTGGTGCTAAACTCGTATGAGACATTGCACATTTTGTCGTGGTATTGCGAACAACTTCCAAAATGCAAACAGTGACTTGCAACTTTAAGCCGGCACCTCCAAAACACACATTTGCAGACGCATCGAGCTGGCCCAAACATGTGACTTTGTTTACTTCGCACTTGAAAGCATCGAACCGTGACCGAGTTTTGTGAAGAGAATCCGGTCCATATTATTTGCTTCAGGGCTTTAAAGTCGTTACAGCAGAGGTGGGTATATATATTTTGGCTTACAGGCAAGATTTTTTATTGATCAGCGGGTGTGAACAAGAACTACCAGCAAAAAGCACTGCTTCAAGTTCTTGGCAAATAGGCAAGAGAAAAATGAATTGGGTTAATGTACTAATTTGCAGTAACATCTGGCGGATAGGATTTGGCCGCGTGCTACAGTTTACCCCCGCTCGCGTTATGTTCTGCTTTTTACTTAAAAAGGAAATGATAATCTGAAAAGGTTAACCCTACCTTCCCAAAACATTTAGGTCATTTTCTAAATTCTTTCTTTTGGGCACCGAAACACCTAATAGTATCTGACGATAAAAGCTGGCCGATGTCCTCAACTTGAACTTCAGTTGATTAAATTTATTCGTATGTACAAAAACGACTGCTCGCTAAACGGCGCTGCAGGGGCGACAAAAACCAACAAACGTAAAAACGGCGCAACGAAGTTTCGTAAAAACAGGCAAAAAAACACATAATTTCTGAGAAAAAAAATATAAAAGATCATTACCATGAGAAAATGGAAGCGTGGTTACAAAAGCAGACAGGGCACTAACGAGTTGTTAATGGCACGAAACAAAAACTTGAAACAAAATTTGCTGCTAACGGCAACTCGCTTTGTAGAAGGGCAAAAAAATACTAGGTACTGGTTTGGAAACTTAATGATAGAGGTTGGTTACGTAGGAATGTACGTGGTTAGGTAGGGCAGCAACATTACAGCATGTACTGCAAAAAAGTACTATTACACGATGAACGTTCCTACATATTTGGGCACAAAATTCAACAGTAAAACTTCAAGTTACGTCAAAAAAACGACATCACGTGTTTGTGACGTCAAATATGGGTTTTCATTTAAATTGATGTTGCACTAAAAAATATTCGATTTTCGAAAAAAAATAATTATCTTTGTCTTGAAACACTGAAATAAAACAAAATAGCTAAATCACGCAGATAAATAGCCTCTCCTCGCAAGTGCCATGAAGCGCGACTGCAACGTTGAGGAATGTTTCTTATCGCCAGACTGTAATGCAATGGACTTGTCAAGAGATTTTACAGCGGACACACAAAAAAGCCTGAATGTTTTAGGTCACTTGTAATGGCCGAGCGCATGAAATCACTTGTTATCTCTGAAAAGGTGAATGAAACTTTAAGATGGAAAACTGTACTGCGCCGGTCAGTTTCGATCGTCATGTTTTCTTAACAGGAAGTGCATATCAAACATTAAAAAAACGATGAATAGATTTGGTCAACTACACACAGAAGATTGTGGGCCTCGTATTTTCTCTGTTACAAAAATTTACTGTTAAAAAACGCGGCTTTACGAAATTAACTTATTGTGTGCAGAACTCTGTGTTTTGAAAACGGTCTATGAATAGAAGTTGGATTTTACTGCAATGGGGGTAAACAACATTGGGCATTATGTTTTCGATTTGGTATCCGATTTCAAATGCGGAAAAAGGGGTGTCCTTGAACGGAACATGACACAATGCACAGCAAAGCATAGACAGTAATTTCAGGAATGGCAGCATACGAGTTAAGCAACACATAGCAAACTTTCGAACGCTTGCTCGACAGACAAAACAGTCGCTAGAAAAGATAGAAGACAGGCGAAAATACATCTTGGCCACTTACGCCGAAAGAGACACTCTAGCGGCGAAGCAACGCGCATATAATTGGCTGCTAACAACGTATAGGTTTTTGAGGGATGGAAGATTGACAGTTTGGCACTTAAAAGGGAAAATGCTGTGATTGTTTGTGGAAGCGTATACGTAAGTGCATGGAAGTCTACAGGATTACTTTAGAAGGGAAGAGTTTGGACCACGTACACTTGAATAGCTCCAACCATCGAAAAACATATTTTGTGTTAGCCTAACAATATAATTAACTTCCCTAATGTCAAAACTATACGACTTTTTTCCAATTACGCTGAAGAATAGATATCAAATTGCAGAAGCGACGAAAAGAGGGTGAATCCTAGTGGTATGCATCATGCACATGTTGTGGCGTTCGCAACCAGGCGTGAAAAATGAGCAATGGCATTTCGAGTGTGTCGTTTTTACGGTTTGCTACAGTAGACGGCAATAAGCCAAACTTTGCGAGGAAGCGTTTCGCGGCGTGGCGTGTTTCTGAGGCGACGTAGTTGTACAAATATGATTGCTACACAAGGAAACTAGTGCACGGCCTCGGTAGCGCATACAAACTGCAAACAACGGTAGCGGGTTAAAAAGTGAATATTGCAATACATCTCTTTGCTATGCCGGGCACAGGCAACATGCACGCCTTTAGTAAACACGACAAACCAGTACTATTGGAAATTGCGCCTTATTTGCTTTACCGCTGATATAGAGATTGCAGACAACTGATTTACAGCATTGATGAAGTTATTGTTGGCTGCTATTTATTCCGAGATAGATTAATACCATAGTTGTAACTGTATTAACGCGTATGAGCATCTAAACAAGAAATATAGTTGCACTAAAATGTCTAATAACTATTGGTATGTGTGTTTAAAACCGAGGAATAATATTTAGACGACGTAGGCCTTGCAACGGGACAATGGCCAACAGGAAACAGGATAGAAAAAGCACCAGTGAGCAAACGAAATTGGCAAATGGGCCCTCAGGTCAAAACAAAACTGTTTTTACCAACCGCTTTGTTGAAGTACACACCAAATCAGGCGTTTGGACTGGCATTAGTTTTCAGGCAGTGACGGTCCTTCGCTGACAAAACCTTTCGGCTTTTCAACTCTACTTTGTGCGCTGTGATGTGAAACAAGGTTCAAAATCGCACAGGGTGGTAGAAACGGCGAAAACGCAGGTGAACAACGGTCCTGAAGAGGCCACCCTAAATATAACTTCCCCAACCACCTCAATTAAACGACATCGGAAACGTGTTACAACCGTGATTATGACGTCACTGTGGGTCGCAATTCGACGTGTGGCATTTGGGCACGCGCGACTCAGGGGGAGAAACGGGGGACGGTGACGTCACTATGACGAGTTTGAAGCGGTTTGGAAATGTTGCAAGGCAAAAGGTGGTCGAAATGCTAAGACTTATTGCAAAAAGCGGTTTGGAAATGTTTCGGCGGGGTTGGAATTGATCAAGACTTTGTGATTTTGGGATCACACGAAAGTGTTGTCCATTAGAAGTAATGTTTCGACGAATTTGCACCAAAACGGCATGCGAAAAAGTTATACGTCAGCAAACAACCCCAACTGGCTGGCATAAAAAGCACTGCCGAAAGTTCCTGGAAGAACAAAAACTCCGATCAATCATATCACCCAAAGTGCAGTTTCGGCTGATTGTCCTGTGAGTCTATTTAAAGTCACGACAGGCTCGGCGCACGACCACGTGACCACACGTGTGTGACGTCACAGATACGTGATGTGATGGTGGCTGGTGCGGGACGCAAGAACGTATGGCGCGGCTTCCTCCAAAGCGATGGAAAATTCTAATTTGGTCCGACCTGAGGTACCCGCCTGTTTTTGGCCGCTTGTGACATCTTCATGTGACGTCATAAGGGCAAAAATACTGACGTCACATTGAGAAACGGTTTGCATAATGTGTTGCAACGATTGTCTGCAGATCATGGCTAAAGCAAAACGTCTGATTGGGTTTAGTTTTTCGTTGGAAAATTTGGAATATTTGGCCACTTGTGGAAGGCCTTACAGATCTTGCCTACCTAGGGATTGAAACAAAGAAAGTAAAAGCGGTTTTGGTCGGTGGGTTAATGCACAGACGAGAAAAGGGCGTTGCGGATCGAGAAAGCATCACGCAAACAAAAGGAACCTAAGTATTGCGCCGGAAAGAAAAAAAAACACGGGAGTCAAGAAACGAACACGCGAAAAAATTGTGGGCGAAAGGCAACGTAACATTCGCGAATATGAAATGGTCGCAGGTTTCTTTCAACTCACCCTCCGTCGATCCGAAAGAGTTAAGACAAAAATACTGCTTGGCATTATACACACTCTCACCCCGCGCCTGAGACGGGTCTGCTGTCACGTCACAATGCTTGCCTTGTGACGTCACAACGTCGGGTGACGCGCGCCGGCCCGCCCTCGCGTCCCAGGGTGACCGCGCTGTGACGTCACAGAGTCCTTCCGCTGTTGCGTCACGGGCGCAATTCACTGTAGCATCAATTGATGCAGGTTTTCGTGCAGAATCGTGTCTTTGACGGCGTTAAATACAAAGCGGATGTTGTTGGTGTCAATCGCCATCGTAAAGTGGTGGAAAAATGGCTTGCTGCGGTCGCGGCGCTGGGATTCGAACCTTTGACGGAAAAATCGCGTTAGGAAAAGCAGGGTAACACTCCAGTAGATAATCAATTACCCAAAAGCGGACAAAGCATGTTCTGACGATCAAACTGAGTATTTGATGTTTTCAAAATCTCACCTGTAGACAAGGTAATTTTGAACGTCAGATAAACTTCGTGGGTCCCCTTCGAAATCTGGGAAGTAATCGGAAAGCAACACTTGGTGTCGGACTTTCTCCTCGAGAAGGTCAGTTTTGTTGAGAAAGAGGATAATTGAAACGTTGACAAAGTAACTGTTGTTCACAATCACTTCAAAGATGTCAAGGGATTCCTGTAAGAGAAGTAACTGGACTTAAGGAGATGTAGTGTTGCATTGCGTTGATTTAGATCCAAGTTAAATTTTGCTCAGATTAAGGTACAGAGGAAATCATAAACTTTGGTAAAAAATGGCATTTTCACAGCTTATATGGTGTTAAGTGGATTTATGACGCATAACCACTTCTTACAGTTTTAAAACTGATAAATCATCAAACCATAAGATCAAAATTTCCACAATCAATCTATTTTGTGCAACATCATTGACTTTATGACATATAACTTTTTAAATATGGCTTTTATAAACGGCAGTTGCAGGGTCAAAAGTACAAATTACTGCACTTAATTTTAGGGGCTGAATAACTTAAACTACTCCATTACTTGAAACTACAAATTATTTACTATTTCCAGAGAAGATTAGGTCTGCAGACAATAACGTAACAATGGTATATGTTATGAATGTAATGTGTTTGTTTTCTAATACATGTTAAAAACCACCAAATTTACTTGTAATCTATTCGTCCTTCTGTCTTCCATAAGAACTTGATCAAACTCTGATGATGATGCGAGAAACAGAATCGATGTGACATCTTCGAAACATTGAAACCATTTCTACAACACAAAATCAAATTTATTTTGGTTGTATTTGTTGTCAACACAGACCTTGACAATGTACAGTTTATTAGGACTGAAAACGCCTGTGGGCAGTCATTGTTTGTGACTTTGGATTGGGAATTACCTGTCGTTGACTTCTCTGTCCCCCGACGTCAAAGAAACGAAAGGGAATCCTTCTTATTTCAAACATGTATTCCTGAATGCCTTTGGTTGCTTGTCGTGATAGCAAAATATCCTGCATGGTTGGCACATAATCCTGACCAAGCAAAACAATAAGTTGTCAAAACTGAATGTGCCAACGACATCACAGCACATGTATACGACTTACTGATTTGCCGATACGATCCAAATTTTCTAAAAAGTATCGGACAGATTCACCCTGTCAAGGGACAAGAATGAGTGTTATGTAAAAATTCACAAAAATTTGCTCTGCACTGTAAAAAATCTCCTTGATTTTTGGGTCGATACAATTTAACAGGACAAATGCAGAGTTGGTTAATACAGGGCTTCTAAATTCAGGCTGAATGTGCATGGTGACAGTAGTTCTAATTTTAACTGATTAGAATGCACACACACACAGGAAGAGTGAATGGTCACAAGTTGCATTTTGGTGAATTCATATGTAAACATCTGTGTCAGGTGGCCATGGGTCCATACAAAGTGTTTGTGAAACAGTCAAACTTTAAAAATTTTGCACTCATAAAATTTCATTACACACTCTCTCAATGGCAGTATCTCTTCACATTTTTACCAATTGAAATTCTCTTCTTCTGTCATAAGCACTGCGGATTCCATCGTCTTTCCATAACTCCTTGATATGAGGTACATACTCGAGGAAGCTGTTGACGTCAAGATTCGCACTGCGATCGAAGGTCATAACATAGTTGGCTTGTTCGCTGCGGCTGTCATCCTCCCAAGATATTCTCAGCTTGTCCCTGGCATCGACAAGGACCTAAGGAAATAAAGCCATCTGTATTGCAATTTGCAACAAGTTTTGTCAAGCTGCGCACTGCTTGGCCTTTGCAGAAAGTTGCCCAGATCTCGTTACCGCTTTGCATTTCTGTGCTAAACACAGAAAAAAACAAATATGCTAATCAAAAGATTACATTCATAAGCAACCTGAAGGTTTTAATCTTGCCATACAAATAACAAACATGTTGGTATGTTTTGGTACACACTAATTTAGTATTTGATTGGCAAATAATACGGTCAGTTAGCTTAAAAAAATATTACATTTAAGTACTAAAACAAACTTTCAAAACTTTTTTAAACTGTAAATACAATATACACATACATTTATGTTTATTTATCTATGGTTATTGAGTTAAAAACATCTGATTTTTCTTTTTACTTCTTTACATACTGGCTAGGTATATATTCTAACTGTGTATGCAATAACATGAGAAAGAGGCAGCATGTGGTTAGTTACAAACCACAGTATGCAGCAAATGGAAAGTTTCACAATAGCCCTGTTTATAGGCATACAAACTACACTCGGCTACATTGTATGTAACTGATTTTCATTCTAACCCATGGACTGGTAAAGAAAAACAAGCCTTTTACTGTGTTTTAACATAAAACAGTCAAGTATGCACAACTGATGAATTGAAAACACATGAAGGTTTGTTCCCTTTTCTCATATAGTTGTAAAGTTTATTCCTTTTATTTATGTGCTTCAGTCACTGCCTACAATTCCTTGTTTCCAGTTTCTTTAATTGAATAAACTCACTGATTCTGCCAGTGCTTGGCAGTTTGACTGTGTATTTCTATTGGATTATACATACTGAAGATATTTTATTGTCAAAATTAATTGCCATGGCATTGGAATGTCATTTGTGATCATGGCAATTAACCCTCTTTTGACAATACACAACTTGTGATGATAAAACTCTGGGAATTTAAAGGTAAATTGCACAGAAAACCCTTATCGGTGTTTCATAAATTTTTACCATGGAGTTGAATTTTTATCAAGCACCCGATCACTAATTACTCAGTCCCCATCAAGGAAGGCAGTTGAGGGCAATTAATTAAGGTTGAAATTGGATTGCATGTTTCCTCTGGGCCCAAACTTGTGCCACAAATAAGCGATGATGCAATGCATAGTGGTTAAACCATGGCTGGAAAAGTGCCACAGCAGCTTGAGCAATGTTTGCTTTTTAGTCCAGTCACATTAACTGTTCGAAAAAACAGCATCATTTCATTTTAGTTTAAAAATTTTGATTTGTATGCCAATCACACATATATT
>QXVZ01015569.1:0-24113 GCA_008931825.1 Phallusia fumigata | reverse complement strand
ACAGCCTAGGCTTAAAGGCACTGTAAACAAAAGCAAGTTGCGTTCTTGGCATCTGTCTCGAACGCCTTGTCATGGTTGATGACTCGCCAATTCCGGTCTGTGGTTCCGCCCCCCTGAGCAAATCTCTTGACTATTATGTCAATATCATTGGCGTATAATGTCTCCACATCAAGTACACAACAGGTATGCGCAGTTATCTGCAGTATACCACAACTTTCAAGCTGCAAAGTCCAATTAAGGCACACCCCGATATATTCACCCATATAAAAATATTTCAAAGCCAGCGTTACATAGCCACTGCTTGCTCTTTCCTGTTTACAGCTCCGTTGCGCGAGATTGCATCATGCGATTCACTTGCATAATTCGCCAAAACAAGCAAGANCCCCGATGGCAAAACGGGCAGGCCGAAAAAATGGCAATACTGTGAACACTCGTGGGGTTACGTCACTCAAAGAGGTCGACCAATCACAGTTTGGCGTCAAGCATCTCCAGGAAGAGTTTGTGCATGGCCACCTTGCCGGACTGCCGGACACTGTGAAAAAAGTAGATGGCCTTGGTGGCAACTTGGCGCAGAAGGGGCAGAGTCATAAGCAGCTGTCCACAACGTTGGTACTTGGCCACGGGCCCAACGCCCGTCATGGACGTCGATGTCACATCGTATAGAGCTTGTTGCAGGGTGTTCTGCAGATCTTGTAGGGTACTGTGGTTGTCCACATGGGGCGAATCTGCGGCAAATAATACATTTTCGATTTGTGCATGGCTATAATCAAGCCTTGAAATGTCGCAATCGGCGGGACTGGCGTGCGATGGGATTCGAACCGACGACTGCCGTCTGTCTGGGGCTTGCGCAATACCAATTAAGCCACACAAAAACAGCAGTCTAGACGTCAAAATCTTATCACAACTATATTCATATGCCTAGAAGGTAAACTGCAAAGTAAACACATACATGTGAACATTAAACCTGGGATAGAGTCCAAAAGTATGATGTCTCATTGCCTTGACGAAAAACGAGATAAGTTGGAGAAAAAGGCTGCAGAGCGACGCTGCAAATACCTTGCTCCGCGCTCTCCTTTTATGGCGCTTAGCTCCTCACCTACGTCACGCGTTGCCGTGGAGACGGAGCGCCTATGAGGAGCGGCACGGAGCAGGAACTATGCGACGATAAGCTCATCGATAACGCAATGTACACGTCATCGTGGGGGGCGTGGAATCATGTGATCACGCCCACCGACGCGCGCGCCGCTCCCGCACACACACGCAATGGAAAAGTTCAGCTTGGTCCGTTGTAGTACTGGCGGTTCTTGGCGCACAGCTTAGATGCCAAAGTCTAACGAATGTGATTCTGGTGGCGCGAGGATGTGACGGGATATCAATTTGCGGACGCGATTAATAAATCACTTGTTTAATTGGCTGAAAGATTTTTATTAGACTACCGCATGATATGCCGAAGTGGGTTTCGGAAGTTGCCATTCGGTAGCTGCGGGTCTGCTTCGCGCGCTGTGTACGCATCATCCCATAGAATATTCAATAACACAGTGCGTCGCTTGGTGAGGCCTTGGGCACAGGAATGCACGTTTAAATGAAACAAATTTTGACCGGTGGCGTTTTAACCATATTCCAACCTCATTTCCAACATGTTAACTAGACTGAATGAATAGCTAACCTACATTGAAATAGTGGTTTTTCTAATTTACACCCCAAGCGCACAAAGCATACTTGCAGTTCTAAAAAGTACCCCACATGTACGAAAAGCAAACAGGAAAGTGTACAAAGCGACAAAAAAGCGTTACCTGAATTGACTAAGGCGATGGCTTTCAAAAGAACAAACTCCTCCTTGGTGAGGCGAACACCTCGGAGACGGCGCTGAAGTTGACCAATCAAATGGAAAAGTTCAGTCATTTCAATTTCAGCGCTAAGCTCGGCGTCTACAACGAAGTCTTCGGCGAAAACGATGTCGCCGTCGTAGGGCAACGACCTGCGTTACAAGATGGCGACGACGTCATCAACATGTTGCGCAACGGTTACGTCATCCCGGGGGGTTTACTGACCTGTGTACGATGCCGAGAACTAAAATTTCCATCCACGCCGACTGGAGAAGCGCCATCTGGTCCGCCAACGAAAGGATGGTGAAACCTAAAAAAACAGCAGTGTCATTGTGGCGTCACGACTATGACGTATTCGCGCACAAAAACAGCCTCGAGGTTTAGGGACTTTTGTACCTAACATAATAAGCCCAAGTTGACAGCTTTGTAGTTCAGCATTTGTAGGGTTGGGTGTGTCTAGCCAAAACTTACTTCCACTGTATTAAACGGTGTAAGAAACTCATCGTTGCCGTTTTATCTAACAGGTTTTGTAAAATTATATCAATTTTTTGCAAAAACATTAAAAAGTACGTGCAAAAATGTGCGGAATGAAAGACTCGATAAAAGAGCAATTCTCGACAAGTAGTGTTTTCTCCCACCAGGGATTTACACGCAGCAAACAAATAAACAGATATCAGTGTATTCATAGCGTTATCTCAACATGTAGGTTTGCTTGTACCTGGAATATGTTTCGCCCAGCCGATGATTACTACTAGTTCGCGATCTGCGAGGTCAGAAAGTGTGGTGAGAACTTTGACCTCGGATCGTGGAGAGGTCAAATCACTCTGGGCGTAGATTTTGTCTGGCTCGGCGAGCAAGAGATGCGACACGATCTTGTGTTCTGTAATTTTAGATGGATTTAGGCATATGTGTTTTAGATGCTGAATATTAACAGTGTCAAAACGGGTTTCAAATGTGTCGGCTTGCATTTTTCAAAACAGAAAATGTTACAACATCGTATGCATCACACACAGCAACGCCTTGGTCCAAAAAACGTTGCTATTATGTGGTTTACCACGTGATCAAAAATTTTGTGTGGTAACAACAACGTCTAATAACATTCTTCTTGAAGTAAATCGTGTATCCCTTTAAATCAGAGAGACTTTAAAACAAAGAATTGCAGAATCTTGCGGAAGTCAATTAACTACTCAGCGGGGTCAATTTCGTTCGAGATGAACAGAAACCACCGATTGCCGCTGTTCACACGTCGGTGACTTCCTATTAAAATCACAACACCGCCGGGGCCCGGATCGCAACAAATTGATCGCGACATTTGAAAATGCAAGGGGAGTGTCGGGGGTTGGGAATGCGAGCGCCCTCAAATAGCAATTAGGTAATCATTAAACGGGGGAAGCTAGTAGCGGCGGTTGCCGTCCAACGCTTCCGTGAAGAATCACTCACGTGAAATAATTGCCGGCTTGATGTCGAGGGGCGACATAGAAGATGGGCCGTACGGGTGAACATCGGTGGAATCAATTTTTCGTTTGTACTTTTGCCGACCGCCGCGCACTCGGTCCGAGCGTACTCCTGAAAATAAAATTGCCGTTGGGTTGAATTTACTGTGCTTGCCAGCAGGCTTGTGGTAGGGCGAATTGGAATCCTTCGCCGAGAATCGCGGTTTTCGTTACAGTGCGCAAACAACGCCTATTTGATTCTACGCGAACCTTGAGATTCCTAAACCAATAAAACGATAATGTAGAATAAAGCAAGGGCGACCAACAACTTGACCATTAACTCTGAATTGTGTCACATTTTCTTGTGCTTTCAAGTCTTTCTTATACATCGAGGAAATAGTTATGTTCATAAAACATTTTCCAGCAAACCAACAGAGTCGAAATGAACGTTGACATTGTTTTTTACTTAAGTTTTCTTGGCAATTTGTATTTCATATAAAACTTTGCGGACAAATAACTACATAAATCGTCCATGAGTTTGGAAGTTTTACCCCTGCGACATTTACGACAACGGATTTAACGTGAGCAAACAGATTTACACACCTTCCCGGAGCATTCCAACTCTTAGGCACTTTGTGAATCTGCACGACTGACAGGACTTGCGTCGTCGCTTTGTGATCTCGCAATCGTTCGTGGCAGGGCAGGTGTACTCAATGCTCCCTGTAATATGAAACAGGTTCGTTCTTACGTTGGTTTAACGTCCAGTAATCCCAGGTTCACAAAGCTCTTGCAGAATCGTTAATCGCTTTTCAATCACCCAAATGCATCAGCGCCGAGCGGCTTTATGATATATATACCCCACGTAATCACTTGGCCATACGCGGGTGCTGCGTCTACAGTACGGGAACGACTTAAGGTAGATCCATTAACGATTGCTCTAGCGGCAATGACGAGCCACAAAAAAGAGAATGGGTTACGGGCTTTACAATTTTGCGACAATGGAGCTAAAAGGCAATCATGTATGCATGAGATTCTTACCTTGAATTGTACGTTTAAAGAAGGCTTTGCAGGCTTCGCAGGACGCTACCCCATAGTGATAACCCGATGCTACATCTCCACATACAAGGCACAGGCGTTTTGGTGTCACTGGCGTTGTCGGCGACGACACCACCGACGATCCCGACGAAACGTTGTCGGCGTTCGATGCTTCGGCGCCGATGGAACCCGATGGGCGTTTGATCATAACCGCGCCAGGAGGGGCGGCCAACATATCGCTAATGTCATTCGCGTCTATGTTCTGTGAGAAATCGCAGAAGCTCGGTGTCATAATGCCCTGCGAGGGGACGCCATGCGATGACGTCACTATGCTGCTAATGTCTTCAAATGCGTCATCATCGCCCGACGATCCGTGTCGGTTGTTGTTGAAGTTGCTGTTCAAGTGTGGGGTCAGCGANCCCGATGGCAAAACGGGCAGGCCGAAAAAATGGCAATAGTGTGAACACTCGTGGGGTTACGTCACTCAAAGAGGTCGACCAATCACAGTTTGGCGTCAAGCATCTCCAGGAAGAGTTTGTGCATGGCCACCTTGCCGGACTGCCGGACACTGTGAAAAAAGTAGATGGCCTTGGTGGCAACTTGGCGCAGAAGGGGCAGAGTCATAAGCAGCTGTCCACAACGTTGGTACTTGGCCACGGGCCCAACGCCCGTCATGGACGTCGATGTCACATCGTATAGAGCTTGTTGAAGGGTGTTCTGCAGATCTTGTAGGGTACTGTGGTTGTCCACATGGGGCGAATCTGCGGCAAATAATACATTTTCGATTTGTGCATGGCTATAATCAAGCCTTGAAATGTCGCAATCGGCGGGACTGGCGTGCGATGGGATTCGAACCGAAGACTGCCGTCTGTCTGGGGCTTGCGCAGTACCAATTAAGCCACACAAAAACAGCAGTCTAGACGTCAAAATCCTATCACAACTATATTCAAACGCCTGGAAGGTAAACTGCAAAGTAAACACATACATGTGAACATTAAACCTGGGATAGAGTCCAAAAGTATGATGTCTCATTGCCTTGACGAAAAACGAGAGAAGTTGGAGAAAAAGGCTGCAGAGCGACGCTGCAAATACCTTGCTCCGCGCTCTCCTTTTATGGCGCTTAGCTCCTCACCTACGTCACGCGTTGCCGTGGAGACGGAGCGCCTATGAGGAGCGGCACGGAGCAGGAACTATGCGACGATAAGCTCATCGATAACGCAATGTACACGTCATCGTGGGGGGCGTGGAATCATGTGATCACGCCCACCGACGCGCGCGCCGCTGCCGCACACACACGCAATGGAAAAGTTCAGCTTGGTCCGTTGTAGTACTGGCGGTTCTTGGCGCACAGCTTAGATGCCAAAGTCTAACGAATGTGATTCTGGTGGCGCGAGGATGTGACGGGATATCAATTTGCGGACGCGATTAATAAATCACTTGTTTAATTGGCTGAAAGATTTTTATTAGACTACCGCATTATATGCCGAAGTGGGTTTCGGAAGTTGCCATTCGGTAGCTGCGGGTCTGCTTCGCGCGCTGTGTACGCATCATCCCATAGAATATTCAATAACACAGTGCGTCGCTTGGTGAGGCCTTGGGCACAGGAATGCACGTTTAAATGAAACAAATTTTGACCGGTGGCGTTTTAACCATATTCCAACCTCATTTCCAACATGTTAACTAGACTGAATGAATAGCTAACCTACATTGAAATAGTGGTTTTTCTAATTTACACCCCAAGCGCACAAAGCATACTTGCAGTTCTAAAAAGTACCCCACATGTACGAAAAGCAAACAGGAAAGTGTACAAAGCGACAAAAAAGCGTTACCTGAATTGACTAAGGCGATGGCTTTCAAAAGAACAAACTCCTCCTTGGTGAGGCGAACACCTCGGAGACGGCGCTGAAGTTGACCAATCAAATGGAAAAGTTCAGTCATTTCAATTTCAGCGCTAAGCTCGGCGTCTACAACGAAGTCTTCGGCGAAAACGATGTCGCCGTCGTAGGGCAACGACCTGCGTTACAAGATGGCGACGACGTCATCAACATGTTGCGCAACGGTTACGTCATCCCGGGGGGTTTACTGACCTGTGTACGATGCCGAGAACTAAAATTTCCATCCACGCCGACTGGAGAAGCGCCATCTGGTCCGCCAACGAAAGGATGGTGAAACCTAAAAAAACAGCAGTGTCATTGTGGCGTCACGACTATGACGTATTCGCGCACAAAAACAGCCTCGAGGTTTAGGGACTTTTGTACCTAACATAATAAGCCCAAGTTGACAGCTTTGTAGTTCAGCATTTGTAGGGTTGGGTGTGTCTAGCCAAAACTTACTTCCACTGTATTAAACGGTGTAAGAAACTCATCGTTGCCGTTTTATCTAACAGGTTTTGTAAAATTATATCAATTTTTTGCAAAAACATTAAAAAGTACGTGCAAAAATGTGCGGAATGAAAGACTCGATAAAAGAGCAATTCTCGACAAGTAGTGTTTTCTCCCACCAGGGATTTACACGCAGCAAACAAATAAACAGATATCAGTGTATTCATAGCGTTATCTCAACATGTAGGTTTGCTTGTACCTGGAATATGTTTCGCCCAGCCGATGATTACTACCAGTTCGCGATCTGCGAGGTCAGAAAGTGTGGTGAGAACTTTGACCTCGGATCGTGGAGAGGTCAAATCACTCTGGGCGTAGATTTTGTCTGGCTCGGCGAGCAAGAGATGCGACACGATCTTGTGTTCTGTAATTTTAGATAGATTTAGGCATACGTGTTTTAGATGCTGAATATATAAAAACAGTGGCAAAACGGGTTTCAAATGTGTCGGCTTGCATTTTTCAAAACAGAAAATGTGACAACATCGTACGCATCACACACAGCAACACATTGGTGCCAAAAACGTTGCTATCATGTGGTTTACCACGTGATCAAAAATTTTGTGTGGTAATAACAACGTCTAATAACATTCTTCTTGAAGTAAATCGTGTATCCCTTTAAATCAGAGAGACTTTAAAACAAAGAATTGCAGAATCTTGCGGAAGTCAATTAACTACTCAGCGGGGTCAATTTCGTTCGAGATGAACAGAAACCACCGATTGCCGCTGTTCACACGTCGGTGACTTCCTATTAAAATCACAACACCGCCGGGGCCCGGATCGCAACAAATTGATCGCGACATTTGAAAATGCAAGGGGAGTGTCGGGGGTTGGGAATGCGAGCGCCCTCAAATAGCAATTAGGTAATCATTAAACGGGGGAAGCTAGTAGCGGCGGTTGCCGTCCAACGCTTCCGTGAAGAATCACTCACGTGAAATAATTGCCGGCTTGATGTCGAGGGGCGACATAGAAGATGGGCCGTACGGGTGAACATCGGTGGAATCAATTTTTCGTTTGTACTTTTGCCGACCGCCGCGCACTCGGTCCGAGCGTACTCCTGAAAATAAAATTGCCGTTGGGTTGAATTTACTGTGCTTGCCAGCAGGCTTGTGGTAGGGCGAATTGGAATCCTTCGCCGAGAATCGCGGTTTTCGTTACAGTGCGCAAACAACGCCTATTTGATTGTACGCGAACCTTCAGATTCCTAAACCAATAAAACGATAATGTAGAATAAAGCAAGGGCGACCAACAACTTAACCATTAACTCTGAATTGTGTCACATTTTCTTGTGCTTTCAAGTCTTTCTTATACATCGAGGAAATAGTTATGTTCATAAAACATTTTCCAGCAAACCAACAGAGTCGAAATGAACGTTGACATTGTTTTTTACTTAAGTTTTCTTGGCAATTTGTATTTCATACAAAACTTTGCGGACAAATAACTACATAAATCGTCCATGAGTTTGGAAGTTTTACCCCTGCGACATTTACGACAACGGATTTAACGTGAGCAAACAGATTTACACACCTTCCCGGAGCATTCCAACTCTTAGGCACTTTGTGAATCTGCACGACTGACAGGACTTGCGTCGTCGCTTTGTGATCTCGCAATCGTTCGTGGCAGGGCAGGTGTACTCAATGCTCCCTGTAATATGAAACAGGTTCGTTCTTACGTTGGTCTAACGTCCAGTAATCCCAGGTTCACAAAGCTCTTGCTGAATCGTTAATCGCTTTTCAATCACCCAAATGCATCAGCGCCGAGCGGCTTTATGATATATATACCCCACGTAATCCCTTGGCCCTACGCGGGTGTTGCGTCTACAGTACGGGAACGACTTAAGGTAGATCCATTAACGATTGCTCTAGCGGCAATGACGAGCCACAAAAAAGAGAATGGGTTACGGGCTTTACAATTTTGCGACAATGGAGCTAAAAGGTAATCATGTATGCATGAGATTCTTACCTTGAATTGTACGTTTAAAGAAGGCTTTGCAGGCTTCGCAGGACGCTACCCCATAGTGATAACCCGATGCTACATCTCCACATACAAGGCACAGGCGTTTTGGTGTCACTGGCGTTGTCGGCGACGACACCACCGACGATCCCGACGAAACGTTGTCGGCGTTTGATGCTTCGGCGCCGATGGAACCCGATGGGCGTTTGATCATAACCGCGCCAGGAGGGGCGGCCAACATATCGCTAATGTCATTCGCGTCTATGTTCTGTGAGAAATCGCAGAAGCTCGGTGTCATAATGCCCTGCGAGGGGACGCCATGCGATGACGTCACTATGCTGCTAATGTCTTCAAATGCGTCATCGTCGCCCGACGATCCGTGTCGGTTGTTGTTGAAGTTGCTGTTCAAGTGTGGGGTCAGCGAGGCCATTGTAACCGCTGTAAAGTCGTCGGCCACCGAGCAGGGCCCCAGACCAAATTGTACCATGGTGGGGGGACTGTAGCCATCGCCGTCGGAGCCAAGACTATCCGGACTGCTTAGGGATGAATTGAAACTTTGGCTAAACGTGCCGCTGCTGCCCAAGGGGCTGTAAGGTTCTTGCTTGATGGAGAAGGTCGGTGCCAGTACGTCTTCGCTTGTTAACATGCTGCACATGATCCTAACCGATTTACTAATCTGAAACGTCAAATGTCACACAGTTACTCGTATGCCATGTGCAAAGTAATTAAATTAAAAGTAGGTGCGATTTAAATTCACGGCCGCAGCTTACATGTCCACAATAATATTGGAACATTGTGAACCGCAGCATCATTCCAGCTCGAAGCGACAAAGCAAATTAATGTTGGGAGCCTGGCATCTTGTCAATTGGCCTTCTCTCGTGTCAATCTTCGACTGCGCAATACGTACAGACTGAAGAGACTCTGTATAGCTGCGGCGTTGTTTCGGTGTGATATCGGTAGCTTTAATGAAATCAAACCCTAAAAACTTACGCCGTGTGACGTTCGGGTTTGCGGCGCTGCGTTTTGAGCTGGGAAGTTTCTGACCCGGAAGAACGCTCTCCACTAACAGTAATTACCAATCAAGTTGCGGCGTAAGCTTACGCTATCGATCGGTCAGAAAAACAAACAAATTAGGCATTGATCGGAAGACTTGCAATGCCCAGGCAGTGCTTTGGGTAATCTTACGCTTGTCAACGCCGTCCACGGGGCACTACAGGGCAGTGGCGTCGTTGCGGGAGACGCGAGAATGCAACCTGTCAACACGACGATTAATTTGTTGCCGGTGAACGAAGCGCTGGGGGAGCAGCCACGCGACTTGTTTGCAAAACGCATGTGCGGGTTTAGCACGACCGAAGTCTCTGGTATTGCTGACCCTTTTGCGTCGCGAAGAACGAACATGCCCGAAATGCATAATCGCGCAATAACCTACAACTTGAAATATTTGTCTGGTTGTGAATAAGAAGAGAAAAATGCTGCGGCACCGGTTTTGTTTGCACGCTCCGTCGCCTGTTTACGGACCACGTAATCACATGCGCCGTCAGCAACTGTTGGAACGCCAACTGCTTTTGAGAAAAAATCCGCCACTCACACGACACAGAAAATATAGTTTCGAGCCCTGCGCAATCCGTCCTCAATTCGATCCCTGTAGTAATACTTCTCGTGTATTTTAATCTGCGACCTGCCAATATAGCTGACGTCAGTTGACATTGCATACATATTTATTGTTGCGAACAAGCAAGTCTGCGACATTTTTTTTGCTGCCAAACAACTAACTTTAAGCGTAGCATAAGTCTGGCTACACACACCAGCTGAACAGCGTTCTACCTCATCAGCGTTACGCAACCACTGACGATAGCCTTCGCAATTTCGCAATACTTCATCGCGTGATGATGTCACTGCCTTCTTTTTTTTGCGCGCCTCTTCTCTCGTTTAACGCGCGCTGTGCTCAACCCAAGCGGAGCTTTTTTCGCTGATGGCTCAGAATAGCACGCTGCCATGACAACCATGACGTCACAAAGGGAGATACGCGTCGTGCGCGCGTTGCACAGACATGCTTGCTCGAGGGGCCAGCAACCTCTCCAACAAACGACGCTTTTGTCGTCATCAGTATGCTTCAAGTTAAGGGCGGTTTTTCTGGCGCAGTGCTTAGCCGGAACAAGGCTGCGCATTAGTGCTTCATTACCTCTAGTGAATGGAAAAGCAACAGCGTTTCGTTGGAAATGGGCATTTGTATTCACCAATACGCACTTACAGCAATTACGTTGAAACTCGAAAGGCTTACACGCGACGGGAGTTGATGTTGACAATGGAAAGCTCCTTTTTACAGCCCGGGCTAAATAATAAACACTGTCCCGTGCCGACTGAGGCAGCAGCGCTTTAGTTCGCACAATGTTGATGTTTATTTAAATGTTTCGCGCAGAACTGCCTTTAGAAATCGTACCGAGAGGCACTTTCCGCCTACCACATATTTAGGCACATATTCTAGTGCCACCACTCACTTTCACACTGCCTTTATCCGGTGGTTTGTGACGTTGATAATTGAGATTACAAAACACCTTTGTCAGCCCGCCTTAGCGAATTATCCGTTGATAAAAAGCCACTGATCAAACTAAACGCATGACCATAGACCGCAATATTTACTGACAAACAATTGCGACTCACGGCAAAAAGCTTATTGGTGCATGATGTTATCGCGTGGCCGCACATTTGTGACATAACGCTTTAATCGTCCATTTTTTAGACCTGACTATTATGCACAACATGTTTAAATTATTTCCACATTTACCTACCAGAAAGCATAAATAACGCTTACAAAATGCTGTAGGTTTTGGGGAAGTCAGCAGGATATGGCACTAACTAAATATGATTAATCACAAGAACTAAATACAGGAACAGTACTCCCAAAAGGGACCCATCACTCTTCTCTAGTTTACAACCATACACTTTCCTCATATACCGTCACTTTCCTTTACAAAACCCGGAAAAGGAAATCCATGAATTGTAGTGTAACCGTTAACTGCTGCGTCTCTTCCCAGCTATAGCTTATTCAATCTACTGCCACTGCTTGCACCGATTACATCAACAGAGATGCCGTAAATCGATTGCCTGCAACGTTAGGTTAAGTTCAGCTACAAAACTAATTTTACCACTCTGATTGTCGCCTTCAAACGTAACTGTAGCTTTATGACGTAGAAATGGCAATTATGTCTCATAGGAAATTACTTACAGAGTGTGTTAGGTTTAGGTTGCCTGCATTTTTGAACTAAAACCTCAAAGCAAATGTGTTTTATTAAATCAGGAATGCGAAATTTGACCCTAGCTTGATAGCTCAGGTGGGGTCGACGAATCACGATTGTATTACGGCTCGGCACAATCGATTTAAATCTCTCGAATACAATTGTGAGCAGAGCCCGGCTGAAACATGTAACCCTCCGGCAGTCTATTAATACGCACAAAGCGCCGCCCGGGATAATAGTTTCCTCAAATCCCTGGATTCCGATTTCCGCCGACCAAAAGCTCGGATTTCTGAAACATCGCGTCTCGTACATTTCCAGGTGGCCAGCATATAGCAAGTTTGCAATACTCAAACCCACCTCTGTAGGCAATGCATTTTTTATCTGGCCTACGCCCCTTGACCTATTACAATAACAGTTAAAAACCCATACGTTTCGCTAAGCGCTAGAAAGTGCATTCAAAAGCCGCACTTGACCACAATATCTGATGGAAAAATGAATGAGACAAAGCCATTTTTAACGGACTAGTAATAAAAAAATGCAATTTACCTGTTTTGAAATGAAGTTCGTAAGGTCCCTTTTTGGCCGAATCCTTTTTCGAATTCTTCAAAACGTTTTTTGAATTTGTTCTTGTACGTGCAGCATTCTTTCAAGCAAGGATGCGTAAACTAGACCTACCACCAAGGCGTTCAGACCAAACTGACGCATTAAACCTAAAAACCGAAAAAATCACCAATCAAAATAGTTGAAGACAAGGCCCTCTGTAATGCCGCTGGCTTTGTGCAATTCTTAATTGCTCCGTTAGCAGTTGAAGCTTCATCTTTTTAAAATGCTTGCCGTAACAAGATTGCTACACTACACCTGCATGGACCTCGTAGAATTAGTACGTGCATTTTACACTGTCCTTAAGTCATGTACATTTATTTATTCTTGTAACAAAGTTTCAGCGGGCATAACGCATTTGATTAAAATGTTTTACAGTTAAGATGCTAGAATACAGCTTCTAAAACAAAGGATACCTGTTGTAGGCCGAAGGATATTCATATCTGCTCTACAGAAGACGCCCTATAAACTTGACCAGTAACACAGAAACAGTAGCCACTACTAGACCGATATACACTAAAGTTTATTCTCTTAACAGACACTAATTGTTAAGAGGCAAGCTGTGGCACTTGCGAAATTCTTGTGAACGGTACATGACAATTGTGCCATTGTAGGCCGTTCGCAGGAGGAGTGTAGAGACAATGAAATAAGAAACCACCAGACGCGTCGAGCGGCGATGCTGATTGGCTGTCCGGGCATATGGACGATGTCACATTATTTTCGATTTGAAATCAAAATATTGTTCCTCTTGGTATATGATCGCTTCTGGTAGCATCGAAACCATCGCATAAAACTTAATGCGCGTTAGTCTAGCTTGGCGAAATACACAACTGGGTCTGCTCCAAATTACAGTAAAACATTTCAAATATCAAGGTATTCAATGTTTCCTTACGAAACGTGGATAGAGCAAGTGCCTTAAATGTGTACTTATGCGCACTTGAAATAAGTTAGTCCCCATTAAGGGTGGAAGTCAAACACAGTTTGAAGCTATGGTTTAGTGTCAATGTGGACTTACACTGCTTCTTACTAATTCTGTCCAACAGGATCGATTGAAATATCTCGATGCCATCAGTAAGTGTTGCGTCCTGGCGCCTAAGCGTGACAATTTACTGTGAACTTGTGTCTATTCATACCTATAAAATACATTCTCAACGCGTATTTAATCCAAAACATAGGTGGGAGACCAATGTTTCAGGGTTTTAAGTTAGTACTGCACTATTTATGTTTTTTTAAAAAGGTTATCCTACCTGAATTTGTGAAGTTAAAGATTTGTGCTAATGGGGTGGGGAGAATTACCCCTAAGGTTTCTGGCGATTCCACCAAGGGGCATATGCCAAATATTGACTTAAAGTCTGACCCCAAAGTCTGTCCGACTGCCAAGTCAAAAAGCAGTCAACCCGACTTTGGTTTGTACACAGACAAGCACAGAGTATTGAGTACTAAACTTATTTTTGTTCGGCCCTGTGTTACAACGCACAAGAACTGTAAATAAACTCTATCGGACTGCTTTTGGACAGATCGAACCCAAGCCGCAAACAACACCAGACAAAAGTTTGCATAGATGCACAGGTGAATATTTGGGGGTTGAGAATCGCTGAAACGAAACAATATGCAAATGAAGACAGGGGAATGAAAATAACTTCATTGAACACACATGGGTTCCACCTATTACACAATAAAGCTAGTTGTGCGTTTGTACGTCGAAGTGAGGTATACCTTGGCGCTGGACGAAACCAGGCTGCCGTCGGGGAACATGTTTAGCAACTATTTTTCGCAGTTGAAACTGGTTGGATTAAGATTCAATCGCCAAACTGTACCAAGTTATTTGGTCAAACAGCATACCAGACCACAAGTACGATTTATGACCAATATTTCGACGCATGAAGATAACACACTAGGCTACGTGTTCGACTCTGATTTGACCAGAATGCACTTCTGTCCAGTAAGGGTCTCACACAACTCGCTGTAGCGTGTGTGATGCTTCGGACGCACGAAGCGGACGAACGCGCGAAGGAGGTAATGATGACCAGGATTATCAAGGAAAAGTCCGGCCAAGGATTCCACGAGGGCCTCGATGCTTTCTTCTCGTCGGTAAGCCTCCGTTGCGCCTTTGAGTGTCTTGTAACCCTCGCTGGTAAGCACCTTTTTGATGGTCTGTAGCAATCCACCGGCCGGGCCGAACCGGGCACTACGTTCGTCTGCAAATGAATAAGCTTTTGTATTGTAAGTAGGTACAGCAACCCGTTATTCACCTTATCGTTTAACAATCACGGTGCATTTAAAGCTGGCTAGGAACCTAACAATGAATAGCAAGATCGTTAATTCTAATCCAATCGCGATTTTTTCATGGGCCGGGCGCCTTGGGCCAAGCCTATTGCAGGTTAAACAACAGAAGGCAATACAAGTTGTAGTTTGCATCCACATGCAAAAGAGATACCCTTGTTAAAAAAAATAGTGACAAACGTTTCTTTGAATCAAAAAAGTTTGCTATTTATCGTGATTGAGTAAACTCATATTGGGCAAATCAGTGCTGGCGGCAAATTCAGACCGTCAGCACTTTTACGAATAGGTACAGCTGTTTTTGCGAAATCCATACGATGTGTGGTGTTGCTAAGCAGCATTGTCACACAATCGTGGCCCTTTATAGTTAAATCCGCGACGTTAAATGCTTTACCCAGGTGCAAATATTGTGTGACAAGTAAACGACCGAGATTTGCGACTTACAACGAGCGGTAATAGGTCGGCAAGGATAATTTANCGGCAAATTCAGACCGTCAGCACTTTTACGAACAGGTACAGCTGTTTTTGCGAAAACCATACGATGTGTGGTGTTGCTAAGCAGCATTGTCACACAATCGTGGCCGTTTATAGTTAAATCCGCGACGTTAAATGCTTTACCCAGGTGCAAATATTGTGTGACAAGTAAACGACCGAGATTTGCGGCTTACAACGGGCGGTAATAGGTCGGCAAGGATAATTTACTGCTCTTGATCAGCTAATCCATCCACATGTTGTGTGTGCAAAAAGATGCGGAATTTTTTTTAAATGCAATTTTTGCGTATGCTTTTAACAGGATCTTGTTTTGTGTAACCTTTGTACATTACGATGATGTAAAACTCTTGTATTTGGGTGAGGAAAAGGGTTCATGAACAAAAAATGGTAATTTAAGATTTGCTAAATTTCTAGAATTCATTGCCTAAAACCCAGAGATTATAACAGATTGTAAACAAAAATATCTACCGAATACGAACACTGCAGATGCACTTAAAAGGAAACAGTCCCGCGCGATTTCATTGCTACTTAATGTTGGCCCAAAACCTACATCAAAGCGTCCTTACAGGAGCGCAGAAGCCACATCCGAATCGCAAATCAATAAAAAAATACAACACCTTTCGCGTTTGCGTTCGATAATCAGGGGGCAAAGGGCCAATATGGCGTGATGTAGCAAAAAACGACGGCGCTTTGGTGCTGGTTGCGCAAGCTTATGCCATTTAACGGCAATGTTTGGTTTGTCCCTAAAACGCATTTTCATAACCCCTTGCGGTTAGAACCGGCTCACGGAACCGCACGTCCGCGGCCTCGTAGTAACTCGGTAACGGGGAACTGAACCGGTCTCCGGCGTTCGGGCTCTGTTGAAAGACGCTCCGAGTCAACAGCGGGTCTAGCGCGAGAACAGGCCTGGCTTTGAACGTGGATTTTGCGACTGTACAAACTGCAAATGGGTTTTCTCTGTTATCCCATGACGTCAGCGCTGTGACAATTGGAAGATTGCTGTGCAAAGATTTTATACCATAGAAACTAATGGTGTGAAAAAAATTATTGCACATAATAGTTGGAAATGTGTATAATTTCCGTGTTTTCCTACAACAGGAGTTATAGTGTTTTCCTACAACGGAAATTATAACGATGGGTCGTATTCCAGCAGTGTACAAATGCACGAACTAACCTGCTGCACCTCTAAAGAAAAAGTGAAAGACTTACGAACCAAAAAGTGACTTTTACTCAAAGAGTTTTTAGAGACTGTTTTGTATGGCTGTCGCAAAAGGCACGGTTGCACAGATACCGTTAAAACTATAGAACTATATTCGGTGCGCTAGGTCCGACGTTTATCTAATTTGATTGGTCTGTGTACATTGGCACTGTAAATTGGGACGGTCTCACACAAAACAAATAAACTTGATAAAGGTAAATGTTTTTAAACCTGACTGTACTTGAATGGGACCATCACTTGTGGATGGCCGTGATTCGTCCGGTCTTGATTCCATGGCCGTCGGGCGCTAAAATCAAGAGTCGTATAATATGGCTAAATCAAGCGGAAACAAAGGTAAATTTCAATGCGTGCAAACCTTGAGTTTAATTTTCTTCTTTTTCTGAGTTTCCGCCATTCTTCGATCCATCACGAGCAAATGTGTCGACATACGGTGCGCCTATTACGTAATAAAACACGTCATCCATGGAGGGAACTTAGGCCTTGCAGCTTATAACACATGCAGTTAAAATATAAAAAATAAAACAAGACCTCAGCTTCGCCCAAGTTTGCGGGCTCATCCTCCTCTGTGACGTCATTGCACTGGTCCAGCGCGTCAAGAAGATTCGCCTTTTTTGACTCGCTGCTGGAAAACAAAACAAAAAACAAAATACCAAAAACTTCCGGCGAAGAGGGAATTTTAGACTTCGGAGTAAGGGCCTATAAACACGACCAACATTTTAAAGTTTGTATGTCTGGACTTGTCGAACTTGTGCCTTCTCGCTCTGGGCCCGCATCAACACAAAACCCCGGGACAAAAAAAGTAAACAAAACAAGACCGCCGTGAAAGCTCTTCCGGGATCACGCCACAATATTTATTGGACTTGTCGTTGCCCCTCATAACAAGGGCGTTTTGGCGCGGTGCAAATCGCTCCACAGCCCCACCGCAAAACAAACGGCGTTACCGCGCAGGTATGCTGGTTCAGCGAACTGAGCACACAAGTACCGATCAAATCCTTTAATCTGCGCCGTTAACTAGATTCCCCAGGGTAACGCGCATCCCGAGCTCATACGTCTCTGCGGTCCCTGTATTGCATCTCATTAGAGCATACCACATAAAGTCTGACAAACAGCCTGGCGCGGGGCATAGGAAGCGTTTGATAGCCACTTTGCAAATGCCTTGGAATTTCTGACGCGAGTGGTGTTTCTCACGGATGTAACTTGCCCATTTCGGCGAAAAAACACCATTTTTCACTTGTTTGTGTGACCCACGTTTTTACCGTTGGAAGTCCCTGGAGTAACTGATTCATTATTTTGAACGCCATGTCAGCAACGTCGTCTTGTCACGCAAAGTTCATGAGTGTACAGTTCGGTGTGTGAACACACAACTATATCCCAAGGTAGGACAATCAACTTAAAGGCCAACATATCAGTCTAAAGTCGCTGAAACGCAATTCGCCCCATAAGATCAGAGCAATGACTGATGGATCCCCCCTTAAAATTTGTGTTTTAGAGTTTCAGTCGTTTTGCGAAATGCAGCCTACCATCAGCAAGAATACAGATTTATGGATATGGAACAGTCGCAATTTCAAAGACACGCCAGCAAACAAATTCGCTGTATTCGTGGTTCGCCGCAGCCCCTTATACCTATCGAATGTGGCGGAAAAACGACTTAGCAAATAGCAATAAGTTGTTATTTCGAATGCGGCGTTGCAAGATTGTGCCATTGCCGACAATATTCCCAGTGCGTGCAAACCACAAGAAACCATCAATTACTCACCCTTGTTCGGCTCTCTTGCGCTTCCTAGTGTACGAAGTAGAAGCTTGGCACATACAGTCAGGTACGAAAGCAGAATTGCTGCAAATGACAATTTCAGTGACATTGCGTTAACAAACACTACTTGGTAAGCACAAGCCAAAATGTTTTCTGGTTAGTAATGTGATTTGTTACTTTCCTATGTTTGGCTTGTTGTGACGTCATTTACTCGGTAGGGCACGCAGTCTTGATATTGTGTTTTTTTACATTTAATTCGGTGTTTACTGCTATTAGGCGTTTACCAGTTACAAGCAAAACCTGAAAGCGTCTTACTGTGAGACAAAACAAGGCGGGTCAATCTAAACAACCGAATGCACCGTTATGTCTCATACTTGGGTTTGCTGACTCGGCTAGGTACGTGGCAATCTGGGTCGCTCATTTTCGGCAGTTTTGTGATGTCATACATCTTCTTCATGCCTCCGAAGGACACTTGATGGCCCGAAGCGCTACTACTGCTTACTGGCATGTCAGGACGTTTGGCCGGTTGGGGTCGTTTGGGTTGTGCGGCGTCTTTTCCTGAGATCGACCTGCAGAAACCAAGAGGTGATATTTTACTGAAAACAATGGTTGGGTCGCCCATCACAATGCAGGTAGTTTATATATTTATACCGGAGACGGAAGTTTTCTTTTTCTTTGACGGAGCAGAAAAACGACTTGAGTCTTCGCATCGCTTTCGGGCAGTCGTCGAAGGGAGTCACGTGACACTGGATCCACTTGGGTAGCTGCATGGCAACGTACGTGGATGACAACGCGATAATAATATAACTAAGTTTCAACATTTATAGCTTACTCGTGTTTATTACACGGCAAGAGGGTTTCAAAACCAGGTTTTTGTATGCAGCCGTGAGCAACGTTTTAAAATTGTCCCTTAACAGACACACGTTAAGATGTCGTTCATGCTGTGAACTTATATGGGCGTCCAACATCGAATAAAGCTGCGCCTTTTTCTTGTTGTATTCCATATTTTGTGGCAACGTAGCCCATGTAAACAAAGAAGCCAATAGCTATTTCCGACTTGCGGACAGCCGTAAGATTACAACTTTTATTTATACACGCGCACAAGCTGGAAATAAACACCGGTTCAATACAGGATGGATTTCAGCCGATTAACGACCAGAGATACTGACCTCATTTACTTGATCTTTTCTCGTGAAGCGCTGATCGCAAAGGATAATCGCCCCGTAGTCATAGCGATGACGTATTACACGTCCAATGGCCTGATTGACAGCTCGACAAGCTTGCAGGCGGTACCACTCGGAACCAGGAATAACCTGCCGTCAAGTGGAATATCATTTGCTGCATAGGGGTTTAACCGCTTTAGAAAGGAAATCAAATGCGTTTTGAAATCGACTATTTAAGGACACTTGGTTTTTGAGTACGGTTTAAAATCGTGCTTAGAATGTAGTAGAAGTGGTTTAATGTGCTAAAAACGGTCATTACCTAACAAAAATACAACATTTCAAAGTTGAATCTATTTCAGTACGATTAGGTTTCCCATACAAAAAACAAAGGCTGCTCATTCAACAAAGCTTAAGAAGTAAAATTTACGCTTACGCCGCATGAAATCCAAGTTCACATTAAAAGTAGATACCAAGCTGCCATACATACGTTGGGCACACCGGAGCGTTTAAGGTCGTCGAGGAACGACATCTTCAGTTTCACTTTCGCATCTTGGGTGGGTGGAAATGGAATACCTATGATAAGCACCGCACGACCGTTGTCGTTGGCAAAGTCAAGGCCCTCTGAAACCTGTAACACCAAATTCACACGAGTTACTAATTAAGTTACGGAAATGGCAATGTTGCTCAGCCGAACTTTCCACCATGAAAGCTCAAAACCAATGGAACCGTATAGTTTTAGAGAATACATGGTGTGTATCAAGTTTAAAGTAACATCGTTTTGTAACCAATACAGTGATGATTTGACAGATAGACCGAATATGTTACGCAGGCTCTCGACTCTGAAAGGCCTGGCTTCCAAAGCGCCGTACACGATTGTGACCGAATGCTGGACAGCATAACACTTTCAGAGCCGATTCGGTCTTGAATATGCGCGTTTACGACTTAGTTAGGACAACATTACAAAACAATGCAGCCACGAAATGTTCAACAAAAGTGTGTGGTGACAACATTGATACTTTATGGTTATTACTGTTATTTCGGATAAAGCACTCTCCTGGTTTCTACAGCTATCTCCGTTTTTCAGCAGAAACTTAAGTGCTTTTCAGTCGTCAAAAGTGGCAAGCGTTAGCGAAAGTGCCAAAGCGTCCTATTGGACGAGAAGTGTTGTTCAAACTGCGACACTGCACTTGGGAAGGGTTAAATGGGAAGTTTGTCGAAATACAATACGCGTACTCCACTTGATGGTATTTTTGGATCGGTCAGGCACCAAACTGTGATTAGGGATTGGTCATGAAATTAGCTGGTTTTGCTCAGATGGATATGTTCTGAAACTGAAGGCCGATGCGTGTTTTCTAACGAGCTTTGTGCAGTCAAACATGGAAAGTTTTTTTTCACGAACAACCTGAATAGGCAAAACTCACCATTACAAAGAATTTTACAGTTCAATCCAGGCCATGAGACGAGCAGTATCCAAATTAACTCATGGGCTTTTTTTTTTTGAATTATTTCAAAATAAATTTTGCCTAGGATTTGTCATGTACCTTGCCTCTACATATAGCAAAGAGAGCTCCACCTTGCGGCGATTTAACATCGGAGTAGAATTTGTCGATGGCGTCTCTAAGCTCGCCCTTACCACGAGGTTCAACGGTGCATAGTTTGGTTGATTCCAGCTTTTTCATAACGCTTGAGCTTTCCTGAATACCAAAGTAACCAGTAAAGTTGTGGAAGAGAAAACATAGTAGATTGCCCGAACTTCGATGGCCAAAATATTGTTGCACGACAAATAAAACTACAGCGAATGAAACTTGTTGATCCCACTTTTTACACTTTTTGTTTGTCCTTTTTTATACACCAAACACTCGAATTTCCCTAAAACAGGAACCGCCCATACCCATGACGTTAAGCGCAATAAATGAAATGAACGAGCAAACTGAAGTCGTCAACCAAAACCCAAAAGATTTCCTGCGCAAAACTATGCGAAGCAAAATACTGATTGAATCACTCAGGGTTTCTTTGTTTGTCCACCGATACAAAACATGCAATTCTTTTCAAAAAACCCACCCGCCATGCTTTCACATAATGTTCCATAGCAGCATAGGATGGAAAGAAGACGAGTAGGCCACCAGGTGACACTCTTGCCACCTCGGCCACTGTGTTGCCAAGCTCGACAACTTGCTCTTGGACGCCACGCGATTTGAACGTGGACTCGAGTTTTACGCCGTTCATTCCGCGCGTCAACGTCGCCACGAAGATCTGGTGCTTGTCGATCACGTGACCGTTTACCAGCGTAATGGGAAAGTCCCTGTTATGACAAAGAAGAAACTAAAACTGCTTGGTTGCACGGCAAGTAAACACTTTTGAACCATTGGCAAAGGTAGGTCCCCGCCACAAAAATTTGCGGATAGAAATTACTTGGTTTTGGAGAGAAAAGCGTCAAATAACTAGGACTTCTGTAATCGCAGAGTTTAGGGGCATTCGAACGATTCAAATATACTTTTTGTACCAAACGTATTGCCAAGCGTTTAATAACCAACTCCATATTATGCACGGAAATATAGCATAAGAATCGACACAGATTTGAATCCCGAACACAAACTCGGTTTAACTTACACGTGAAGTTCGGACACAAATGAGTCGATTGGTGAGATGGTTCCGCTTGTCAATATCAAGTTTCTTGCCCCATTTCGAACCAGATCCTGCATTGCGTAACCAGGACTGAAACACCAGTACGATATTGTGCGGCCTGAAGGTGGAAGAACGTGTTAATGCGAAGATTCGAAAAAAATCCAAAACCTTAGTAAAAGGTTTGCAGATGGAGGCCGAACTGTCGTAATGAAAAAGACTCCAGTGTTTGCTTGTTTTGTATGCTTCAGCCAATGGCTGAGATTCAAATTCGTTAAATTAAGGACAAACCGTTGTAAGAAACGGTTGCAGTATCTACGAGTATATAGGAAGGTATCTACAGGTACAGTAGGAAGTTTTAGTAAAACTTGCGATTGGTCCTTCTTGGTGCTGCAATACGCCCTAAACCTAAAGGCACTGAAATAAAACATTTAGAACCCTTTTCTCTGAGTGCTTTTGATATAGCAGTCAGTGTAATTCAAAGTGATTGGAAATTTTAACTTAAAGAAGCAGAAAAAAAGCCTCTGTGAGTAAACCGACGTTTTCTTGCCTTTAACAGCTTACTTGGTTTTGTTTTTAAAGTCCCTTTGTCCTTTTTCCACATGTCTTTCTTTCCGGACTTGGGTGCGTCCTCGCATATGTGAACGCGGTAGAACCGAGTCAGATCTTCTATCGAGGGTCGGGAAGGAGCCGAATATATGGAGAACGTCGGCGTTCCACTGTTTGCCGGTCCGGAGGATGACGCACTGAAAGCCACCTTGATAATTTCCGAGAACTTCTGAAGTGCCGTGCCGCGTGTACGGTAAGAGTTACTTACTGCAATGTGTAAATTGCTCGTTAAAGTTAATTGTTGGTATTAGTTTGTTTATATGCGATGTCGTAAGTATCGGCATCAACATATGTGCAAGTTTTAAGAACTAGTTAAGAAAACCACAACGGTTTCGGGTCTAGGTTGAAAATTAATTAAGGGCGGAGATAACACTGGGCATATGTTGAGCAGTTTGATCAATTCTGACTGTTGTTGCAAACCAACAACTGATTTAATAAAAAGATTCAAGCCAGTACTTATGAGTAAAACATTTTATGTATTTCGACAAACGCTGTTGTCACCATCAGGAATGGCTGGGAAAAGCGGCAAAAAAGTTACTTGTTGCCGTAAAGGAAAAAAGGGCGCAACAACTGTTAAAAGGTTATAACCAACTGATAAACCACGTCAAACAATAAAGAATGGAAATGAATAGTTCATGCTTGTATCTTCTTATTAAAACTATTTAAAACTGTGAATTGTGTACCAACAACCAATTGTAATACAAAGACAGTAGCAAATTTCTATACTCACATGTGGATAAGTATGATGAGATTTTGTCCATGAGCTCAAGTAGAATTTCATGTGTGTCAAAAGTCAGGTTCACTTTGCCAAAGAAGTCGAATATATACCTGCAAATAAACACAGAAGGATATGCACAATAATTTTTTCACAGTAATTTGGTTTATTTTATTTCAAGTCTAACTAACCTCCCTGGTTCTGATTTGCTTTTTGATGCTGGAAGTTCGATTCTGTCAAGGTGTTCTTCCAATGCAAGGAAGAAGGACTTCATCAATGCAACATCATCCTTTTTGAACTCAGAAAGTGCTGTAATAAAACCATTGTTAAAACTATTACAAATATTTAAATAACACTACAACACTAGGAATTACCCGTTGATTCACCAGCTTCATGCCCATCTGCCACTGTTCCAGTCTCCGCCATCTTTGTAACTGCAATTAAAAGGTCTCCTACTTCTTCAATGCAATTTGCTATGTCTAATGATGACAAATCAAATGATGCCGACTCCTCACATAGTTTTTCCTTGAAACAAAAACATATGAGTAAAAAAATTAATTGCCACAAACTTTAAAATTTTATGTTGCTACGTCATTTTTTTTTATTCATGAACATTTTGTTACTCTTTTAAATCTCTCAAAAATATAACATTAATCATACTATCGCAAGTTATAAATGTTCAAAAAGAAGTGCAATGTTTTTTTAAATTCACACAAATTACATTTACCAAGTTATGAGCTTCATCAAATATAATCACATTTCCTCCAATTTCCAGGTTATGTGATCTTCTAGACTTTCGGTCAAG
>QXVZ01015568.1:22129-37422 GCA_008931825.1 Phallusia fumigata | reverse complement strand
TCTCTAGGCGTCCCTCAGGGATCTTTACTGGCCCTTTATTATTTATTATGTACATAAATGACTTTCCTAGATGCCTACAATATGGAGCGCCATTTATGTTTGCAGATGATACGACTATTTTAATCAGTGCCAAATCCAAAATCGAACAAGAACATAAAGCCAATCATGAAATGAATGCAATTCATAATTGGCTACTTGCTAATAAACTTACCCTTAATGTGACTAAAACCAAGACAATGTTATTCCATTCACATAGACAAGGATGTGAAAAAATTGACATAAAATAAAAGGTCAACAATTAGAACAGGTTAAATCATTGACCTTGTTAGGGATTATTCTTAATGAAACGTTGTCCTGGAAAGAACACATCAACAAACTTTATCAAACATGTAAACGAAATCTGGCACTGGTAACTAAAATAAAAAACTATCTCAGTCAGGATAGTCTTTTAAGCTTATACCACTCACTCATTCTATCTCACATTCGTTATTGTATAACAACCTGGCACCATGGACAGTCAGTGCTTACTTCTAAACTACAAGGCATATGCAACAAGTTTATTAGGCTTCTTTCCAATTCCAAAAACTCAATGGCTATAGAAAATACTAGAATTAGATACGGCCTGTTGACTATAAAAGAATAAAATATAATGGAAACTACTTTATTAATGTATAAGCATAGCAACAACTTGCTTCCAGATGCATTTGCTGATACTTTTTGTACTAATACAAAAACAATCCAAACCCGTGCCAACTGCATGTATGTTAAACCATCCTATGGCACTACTTTAAGTCAGCAAGCAATCCAATATATTGGCCCAAAAATGTGGAGCAATCTTCCTGAAGAGATTCGAAAATCTCATTCGATTAGGCATTTTGTAAACAACTTCACTACTCGCTGCCTGTATGGAAATAGCACTTAATATAACTGCCACGTGTGTGTTGTTTTTACTGAAGCCACCAAAAATGATGTCAAGCGTTCACCCGTTACGCGTCACTAACAGCACATTGTTTTGTTCTTTATTTTCACACTGACGCGTTTTTGTGGATGGCGCATCATAGTTACTACATACTATGTCTATGTAGTTTCTGTAGCGCAATGGTAGCTTTTCATCTTGTTCATTATTCTGTGCCGTGAATTCACACTTACACGCAAATGTAACAATTAAATCTACAGCTCACGCAGCACTTTGCATGGTTTTGTGTTTGTACAGCACAACTGATTTTATTGAAATTTATAAACACAACACTATAATTTTCACATATGTCCTAAAGTCGATACATTTGCCAATGTGCATCTGGTTAGGGACAGATCACTTGCTGTAGTTATTTTTCAGGGGTTGGGTGAGGTGTTATCTTTGATTTGTGCCCCGGATCGCGACGAAGCCAATGCCGACAATGCCACCGTTTGGCGAAACTCCACACCTGCGCCGTTAATGTGGCTTTATTGTCGTTTTGCCTCTACTTTTTTGTTTGTTTGTTTGATTTCTTATTTATTCCATTTTTCCCCCTACGGTAATGTAAAATTTTTGTCATTGTACTACCGCTTTTTTGTGTTATGTTATGTTGTTTTTTTCTGCACTCCTTCCTTCGGCGCCCTGAAACTACCCGACAGGGTTTCTTTTCCTGTCGAACCCCACTCTCTTTCCCTAGAACGAGTGNCCCCCCCCCAGTTGAATTTCTCACAATGCGCCAAAACTCACTCTCTTGTGAGTCCCTGTCACATAACGCCTTGTAATGACGGTGTAGCTGCAGCGCGTTCCACCTTGATCCACCAATTGTGCCCTCCATTTTTTTTCGCGCCTTATAACGTCTCAACGTTGCGCAGCTATTTCCGGCTAGGTGATTTTTTGGTGAAATTGGGTCGCTATTATTTCTTTCACCGAGCGAAACAAACTCAACTCAATCTCATGGACTGGGGTTTCTACATCAGCCATACCCCTTTAACCCATAAAAAATATCCGCAAATTCTCAACGGGTACGTCCATCTTCTCATAGAGGAGGCTCAACTAGTCAACGTCCCGATCTGTGCCAAATTCTGGGGCCATGAAATTCAGATCATAAAACCGGGGGAATCCTTTGGCCCCGCCTGCAAAACATGCAAAGTGCGAGGTCACTGGGCATCCCAATGCCCACGTAAAAACAGGTGCAGGATTTGTGACGAAAGGGGCCACAATATGAAAGATTGTTCAAACCAAACTTACATATCGGGTGACTCCGAGTACGAGAAAAATTTTCCCAAGATGAAATCTAATCGAGGACCCAAAGAATCCACACCGAAAGACAAATTAGATGAAAAATCCGAAGATCTTGACCCAATTCTAAATCAGATCCAAATTCAAGAAAGAAAAGTCAATAAGCGAATGTTAAACAAGAACATAAACCCAGACAGCAAAACCCAAAGAGAGCTTTTTACCTTCACCGCTTCAACACCCAAATCAAAAACGGTGAGCCCCGAAAAATTTTCTAAATCAACACCAGATATAATCATCGAAGAATCCTCTGAACCGGCGGGAAAAAACAAGTAAATCATCTTCCAACCAAAGCATGGAATTACAACCCAAAGATAATCTTTTTGAATCCACAACATCAAACTACGGAACCCCCTCGTCCCCGAACAAAAACTCACCCAACACCCCAGTTCAACCACCACTGTCAACACACAAGGACAATCAAAAACAGGCTGTCACTCATAAGCAATCTAACTTCATAGGACCATCGGGTTTCACTACAAAACCGGGTATAACTTCTCCCAATGCATCCCTCGATCTTCCAAAGACTCCTCTAAAGACTGCTGAACACCCTCCAGAAGCTGCAACCAAATTGACCCAGATAATTTAGACGCGAATAATAAAATAATTGAACTCCAAAATAAAATTAAAACAAATGTGGAAAAATCCTTACAAGGAGCAAAAATAGGAGCTAGAATAAAAGGCTTTTGAGATGAAAAATCTTTTTTAGAATTGAAAAATTAAAACAAGAAAGCACAACAATTCGGACTCTATTAACAAACGATCAACTCGAAACAAATCCAAATAGAATTTTACGGGAAGTCCATCTTTTCTACTGCAATCTGTGGGAAACTTAGAACGCAACCAATGAAATAGCCCAAAACCATTTCTTATCTCTAATCGAATTAACCCCTCCCCCTCTAATCCATTAATGGACTCACCCATAACTCTAAAAGAAGAATCTAAAAATCTAATGAACAAGAACTCGTCACCTGGAAAAGATGGCCTTCCTTCGGAATTATATTTGCATTTTTAGCGTTTACAGAAATCACACTTTATCGAACTCGTATATAATATTTACAAAACCGGTGAACTTCCCCCATCGCTCAAAAATGCGCAAGTTAAACTAATTCCAAAAAAAACAAGACAAAACTTTTTTAAAAAACTGGAGACCTATTTATCTTTTAAACACCGATTATAAAATTACAAGCAGAACTATTGCAAAACGCTTACAAAATGAATTAAACGGAAAAATAATCGCGGAACAAAAGTGTGGTCTGAAAAATCGCTACAACCAACATGTTCATTATAATATTAAAGCCGCTTTCAAATATAGTAAACAAAAATTATCCCCACTCGCTCTCGTACTTGTAGACATAGAAAAAGCTTTTGATACAGTCGATCAAAATTTTATGTTTAGAATACTTGAAAATTTACAAATAAATGAATACACTTTTAATTGGATTCGTTTACTACACAAAAACATTACAAGCACCGTAAATGTTATCGGCACTCCAACCACAAAAATTAAAATAAACAGAGGCGTAAGACAGGGGTGTGGCTTGTCCATGCTTCTGTATGTGGCAATCACTCAAGCATTAATTAAAGCATCCAAAAATAGTCCTAACATTAAAGGAATCAAAATTGGCCCGAATGAAAATAAAATTCAACAATATGCTGATGATTCGACCTTTTTAATCAGCAATAAAGAATCGATACCCGCCATCTTCGAATTAATGAAATTGTATCAAACGGCCAGTGGGCAAAAAATAAATCAAAACAAAACCCAAATAATTACTTTTTCCCAAAATCTACGCTCCGAAATAAATTTATATACTCTGACTACAGTAAAAATGAAGTTAAAATTCTCGGAATACAATGTTCGAAAAACGGTTGGGACCCTCAAAATAACTGGAACTACTTAATTCGCCATACCAAAAGAATGACCACATCGGGAAAATTGCAATCATAAATACCCTAATAATGCCAAAAATTCTCTTTATCGCAAGAGTAGTTAAACCTTACCCTACGCATTTAAAAAAACTTAAATATTTACTGTTCCAATTCTTGTGGCACCTGAAAAAAATTGAACAAATTAAACGTAAAATTTTGGTAGCGCAAAAACAAAACGGCGGCCTAAAATTTCCCGATTTAGATGCAAAAATAAAGGCGATACAAAATTTAATTGGAAAAAAGCAAAACTATAGCATTTTTACTATAAACTAATTAAAACAATAGAAATTGATAGCACCCCGGTCGAAAATGAAAATTTTAAATGGAAAAACGCCCTATGTTATCAAAAAGGTTTGAAATAATGTTTTAATAATCATGAAAGGCAATTTATGCATTTGACCATCCAAAAAGGTTTTAAATGGGGCGATTTCGCGTTGCCTCGTCATTTTATTCTATTTGAATAAGGTAAGCATTGGTTGTTTGCCTTGTTGAAGTAGGATCGTCTACCCTCCACACCAGTGGTCGGCAAACTTTTTTTACGAAGGCCCAAATTCCCTATTTAATCTTAACTAGAGGCCCACACAGACAAGTTTGTTTCATAAAATTGCATTGAAAATGACTTCTAACATTAATCAATATTTTTTGTGCATAAAACCACATTTTTGTTGGTTTAAATTGGCCAATTAACTTCATGTCGAGTACACTTTACTTTGCTATTCATGAGTTCCAGACATTCATTGTTGCATCACAATTCATTTGTTACATAAGAATTAATTTAGTTTTGCCAAATAACCATTGTTTGTTTTATCACAATGCTTCCCTACATAACAATTATTGTCATGTCAAATAATCACTGTTTGGTGCAATGGAGTACGACTCCGTGCTTTGGCCTCGCAATCGCGTCAGGATCCAGCTCCTATACACCACGCGGCCCACATAAGTAAGGTTTGCGCGGCCCACAGTTTGCCGACCACTGCTCCACACAGTCTTGTGTGATAACGTGTGCATGTGTGGTGCGTTACTTGTGGCCGAGGCAGGCAGTTACTAGCTATTTAGTTTTTTTTGTACAGCGTAGCCACGCGAAGGCGTTCCTTTTTGCGTTCTCTCGTTTCTTTCTATATAACGTAAGCCACCACCCCGTAACTTGTAGTTCTCTCCTCTCTGCTAATTGTCCTCCTAAAGGCGATCAGTAGCTCCCCTTCCTGTTGTAATTTTTTTGTGACTTCTATTTTTGTTGCCCCTAAGGCTCTCTCTGCGCTGACCCTTTGTTCAATTTAAACTCTTGGTCTCTTCCGCACCTTGACCGTACTGTGCTGACCCCGATCCGAACTTCGGACCGGCGCCTGCGAAGTACAGCTAAGTGCCTTTTCACTTTCTGTGTAAGCTCCTTTGACCTCTTCCGGGTTGTCCTTGACCCTCGAGCGTTCTCAGGGGCTTCCCCAATTAAGTAATCAACGAAAAGCGTTGATTACTTAAGTGCCCGTGTGTGCTTGTGTTTTTGTAGGCGAAGTCCCACCTTTGTTTACAATCCGAACCTCTGTCGGATTGTACTCGTAGGGACTTTCTCTCTTTCCTCTTTCCAACTCCTAGAGGGAATTCCCCTCTACCGTTTTCCCTGCGGAAAACTTTGTACACGTATCAAACTTCCTTGAACTTCAAAACCTTTTCAGACCACACCCCTGTTTAGTCAGGTCTATTGATACACCTTTTCTCCATACTTTTTCCAACTCATCCTCTGCTCGTTTCTCTGTCAAGATGCCGACGACTAAGTACGTTGATGAGTACCGCTCTCTGCACATCCAAGTTCTTTCTGCTCAATATTACAAATTTGAAGACTTTATGGATCTCTTTCAAAACGAATTTGTTCTGGGAGATTACGCGGACATGCTCACAGCTGTCCGCGTCATCAATAAACGACAATCAATCTTTAAGATCTCCTTTGGAGAAAAGTACATGCCAGACTTAGCACATCTGCACAAAACACTCAAAGACAGATCTCGATGGCCCGACAGAACGAAGCAACTGTAATTCTCTAAAGTTTTTATCCCCCAAAACCTGACTAAACTCACCCTCTTCCCCGTGCCAACAGAATTCTAAGAGTCTCATTTTAGAAAAATCTGTACATATCTGGAAATTGGCGTCTACAATAAACATACTTTTCTAACGCATAAAAAAATACCCCAAAATCCAAAACGGTTACGTACACCTCTTTGTCGAACAAGCCGAACTGGAAAATGTCCCAATAACAACAAAAATGTTTGGCCACGACGTTCAGATGATGAAACCGGAAAATTCTTTTGGCCCTTTGTGTCAAATAAATAACGCGGCCACTGGGCTTCTCAATGCCCAACAAAACAGAAATGTCAAATATGCGGTGGCCCGCATTGGATAAAGGTTTGCCCCTAAAATTCGTCAATCAGTGAAGATTCTGACTATCAAACTAACTTCCCCAAACCACAAAGATCATCACGGAAATCCACACCGAAAGACCTAATAGACTTTAAAGATTCTTCCCATGACATCTTCCCCGTTTTAAAACAGATAAAAATCCAACAGAGGAAAAAAGAAATACAGCACCAGAAAGAGAAACTTAACAAGAATATCACTACAAAAAGTCCATCCCAGAAAGATCTTTTGAATTCCACTCAGCTTACCCCCACTCCTCCTGAAGAAGACGCCAGTAAACAAGATGAAAAGAATACAACTTCAATTTTAATCATTGACCAGTCCACCGAAAAGGTACAAACCCCCTCCAAAAAAGTTATTTTCGACTCAACCAAATCTCTCAAACTACGGCACACCAGCTTCCCCCCTCCCAAACCCTCCAAACACCCCAGTTCAACCACCCCTATCCATCCATAAAGACCTGAAAAAATAGCGATCACCAAAATTACAAACTACCTTTCTGATCAGCAATTCAACGATGCCTCATCTGATCTATCTAGTCTATCATGGGGGAAGGTTCACCATCCGACTTACAAAGCCTGTTTAAACAAAACCCTCAAAAGAAAAGGCAAAACACCAGTAGTTCAGAGAAGAAAAAAGAAAAGAAAGAACCCCGCCCTAGTACATAAACAAGATAGAGTTTAAAGTCTCTTCAATAAATATAAACGGTCTTGCACACAGTTTAAACAACCTTGCACTATTTTGTGCAGAGGATGATTCGGAAATTCTTTTAGTCCGAAACTTTGACAATGAAATCTTTCTTACCACCAAAGCCCACGACAAAACTTACACTTTTTCCAGTTCCTATTGAACTGACGGAAAAACACATCGAAAAAGCCGTTACTAAGCTTGGCTGGGAAAATGTTACAAACACGTCTTTCTCACTCATAAAAAGTACCCCAGTATTTTTAATGGGTATCTTCCTGGAAGACGCTCAACCTGAAAACATACCCATTCTCGCAAAAATTTACGGCCATGAAATCCAGGTGACAAAACCGGGTGAATCCTTTGGGCCTTCGTGCCGTACGTGCCAACAAAAGGGGCACTGGGCGTCTCAATGCCCCCGCAAAACCAAATACGATGTGGAGTTGCAAATATACATCGATTATCCGACCCGACGAAGAAGCCTACGATAAGAACTTCCCTTAGCTACCTAAGGCACAGCAAGCCCCCAAAAAATCAACCCCCAAAGGTGTTTGTGACCAGAAAAACAGCCTTGTCCCCGGTTCTCAATAAAATTAAGATCCAAGAAAACAAAAAAGCAAAAGAGATCCTTAATCAGGGCATAAACAAAGACAACCCGGAACAACAGATTCTCCTGGACTTCTCTTCAACAAAAAGCAACACAAAAAGCATCTCGGAATTTTTTCAAGAGAGACAAAAAGAAGAAGACACTCAGCCACTATTCCAATTTGGCAAAGCCAAGAAAAAAATTGACTTCGGTTCCACCTCAAATCCATCCTCCAACTATGGCACTCCTGACTCTCCAAACCCATTCTCAGTCTTAATCCCACTGCATCCACCCCTCACGACCCATAAAAACCCAGAGAAACAGGCTATTACCAAACCAACAAACAATTTAATAAACCTTTCGGACTATTTTTCTTCTTCTTCATCATCATCTTGATCTTCGGACACTTCGGACTCTTCAGACTCATTCTCGGATACAGGCTCACCAAATAAACTATCTCCCCCAGTTAAAAAAAACAGCAGTACAAACGAAAGAACAGCAGCTCGGGAAAAAAGGAAACAAGAAAAACCGTCAACGAAGCAAAAACTCCTCCAACGGTAAGTAATGGCTATAAAAATCAGCTCTGTCAACATCAACGGACTAGAACGCAAATTAGATAACAATTTAAATTTTTGTAAAGATGAAGGTTTGAAGATCCTTTTAATTCATAAAGTTTACTCAATCGACAAGCTTAAATTAGAAAATTGGGCCAAAATCAACAAATTAATTTTTTTGTTTAATTCAATTTGGAAACATGAAAACAAAAACAACCCAAAATATAAATATGACGGCACTGTCATTATTATCAAAGAGAACGATCCAAAAACGCTTTAAATGGGGCGATTTTTATCGCCTCAGACAGCTCCATACATTGCCCACTGGACGAGCGCGTCTAATTCGATGCAAATTCTGCAAAAATTTAAATGACAATATTGATCACTTATTAACACTATGTCCTATTACAAAATTAGTGTCGGAAAACCTAAACCAAATTATTACAAATAAATTCAAAATTCAATTCGACCCGAATCCAAATTTAATTCTATATAACTTGTACGATTTAGAAACCCCACTTTTGCTGACAAAAACTATCTTAATTTGGCGAATGATAATTATCAAAGAAAAGCGAAAATTGGATTATAACAATGAGTATTTAGAAAATTCAAAGATCTTTGCCAAAACGTCAGCGGCAAAAATTTTTAACCATCTAAAAATGATTTACAAATTTTCTTAAACTTAATTGGTGAAACAGAATTTGAATTAAAATTTGGCCTGTCCCCACATGACTTAAAATAAAAGTTACAGCCACGGGTGTATTAAATTAAAAGTCCAAAATGTCTGTAATATACACAACTTTTTGTTTTTACTGTTTGATTAAGTATCGTTGTACATTTTTCTCTGTAAATTTCATTGTTTCTTGTATATGTTTTTGTGTTTACGCTTATTCTCGTATTTTCTTTTTTTAAATTTACTATCTTATATTAGGAGACGACATAATAAACCGGAACCGGTCGGTCGTCACTTGCCGGTGCGGGGAGGGGCCTCTACAAAATATTGTTTACCTTGTTACAATAGGATCAAAACCGCTTACACGACTTGGGTGTGTCTACTTGTGCATGTTTGTGGTGCGATAGTTTTTTGCTGAGGCAGGCAGTTTAACGTTGTTTTTTGTCAGTTCAGATACGCAAAGGCGTTTTTCGGGTACGCACAGGCGCCCCTTGCAGTTACTGTGTTGTGAATCTCCTTGTTCTTTCTTTATAACATAAGGCACCTCCCCGTAACATCTAGTTCTTACCTCTTGTGTTAGTTGAGCTCTTTACACCTGTTTGCGAAGCACCTCTGACCTCTCCCGGGTTGTTTTTGACCAACGAGCGACTAAGAGTGCTTCCCCAACTAATTAGTAATCAACGTGTCTCGTTGATTACTAAAGGCTGGTTTACACGAGGTCCTTCGCGCGTGAAAGTTTTGTTTGTTTTATTGTAACTTGCGTGACGCGCGTCACGCTTGCTGCGCTTGTCGCGCGGTACGCTTGCAACGCTCAAGGAGCGATAAGTTCGCGCGTCACGCTCGTTGCGCCAGACTGTCGTTGTGTTGTCAGGATTCTGAAACGGGCAAGATGGACCTAGTTTCAGATGAGGATTTTATTGTTCAAGTAGAAAAACACGAAAACTCATTTTTCCTACGCGCGAACATTGTACGTGTAAACCAGCCTTTAATGTTAACCATGTAAAACAGGGGTGTCCAAACGTTTTTTTACCGAGGGCCAATTATAATTAGGAAAGACGCCCGCGGGCCAGCGTTTTTTTTTTTTCGAAGTTTTGAACCATAAATAAAATGCGCAAAAACACGCCTGCACAACGATCTTATCAGCCTTATGGGGTTTGGGTTACGTTAGTACCATGTGCTTTTTCCCTCTTGACGGTAAATAAAGTTTACATTTTATGACATCTGGGTTAACCTTTGTTTCATGGTTATGTGGTCACTACACAACTGTGTGTAACATGAACAATTGTACATTGAATCCCAAATGTTGTCATGCAAAATGTCTGTGTTTGCATGATTCAAAGGAAGTTGCCGCTGGAATAACGCCTGAAAACTAAATGTTTCAGTGCAATAGGTTTCACATTTTAGTTAAAATCGTTATGGTCGAGTTTTGTCTTTCGAGTGGGTTCTTTCTGTCAAAAACCAAACGTATTTATTTTTAGGCCATTTTGTTTTCTGGTTTACCAGTTTGAGCGCTTTTATATCGGTTTTTAAAGGACCAACCCTCATTCTGTCTTTTAAACTAGCACAAGAATACATTTCTATTTTTACGGCAAAATGAGGAAAAACGGCAAAGTTCCGTACTTCATTACATTCCATAGAAATATAAGCTTTTAATTCGACTGATTTCTGTTTAACATCATCGAAATCACTCATCCGTGAAAACGCACTTATCCACTTTTAGCCGGTTGTAGGTCACAGAATTAGTTTTGTGTTTCTTGAGTTGTACAGGTAAAAAAGCTTGATCAAAATTGTTGTGGAAGATAATGAAGTTTCCTTTGTGACAATTGCCAAATTTGTTGTGCGTACTTTTTTGCAAATTACATCTGAAATCGACTGTGTTGTACGACGTACAATATTGTTAATTATATTAAATGATAAAGATTACCTTAAACAATTTTTTTAGTAATTTAAGTTTGAAAGTTNTAGTGTAGACGCACTTCGCTTCGTAAGCGTCATACGCGTCATTTTTCCTACGCGCGAACATTGTCCGTGTAAACCAGCCTTAAGTGCCCCTGTGCTTTGTTTGTGTGACGTTTAGGGCAGTCTACTTGTTTACCACTCGAACTCTGCGTCGAGTGGTACTCGTAGGGACTTCCCCCTCTCCACTTCCACAGAGGGAATTTTCCCCTCTCTTTGATTTCCCCTTTGGGAAAGCCCCGTAGGTAATTCCAAAGTCCATCTTTTTTTCCCTCACTTCGAATTTTTTTCTTTTGTCCATCCACCGAGCGTAGAAAGCACACCCCCGTCTTACTACTAAACTTCCGAATCTTCATCATTCAAAAATCCAAATAGAAACATGCTTGTCGGCCGTTACTTCGCTGAGTATCGTTCGATTTATCTACAGGTACAATCTCATTAGTATTTTGATTTCGATGATTTCATGTTGTTCTTTGAAGATGATGATACGCTGGGTCTACAGAAGAAACAGATAGTGGCAGTCTGAGTGATCAACAGGAGGAAATCTATTTTCAAAATCTCTCTCGCAGAACAGTACACCTCAGAAATAAAGAAATCAAACAATCTGTTTAGAGAAGGATATCTTCGGAGAAATGCAAAAAATGGTGATGCAATAAAAGTTAGAAGCTATCTTCCGCCGAAACGTCAAACTCGTCTTACAATTTTTCCTGTCTCCACCAAATTTGAAAAAGAAGAGTTTCTTAAAATGGTCAATCTTTTGGACTGGGGCGTTTACATCCGGCACACCTCGTTAACCCATGAAACTACCCAAATATTCCAAACGGATACGTGCATTTTTTCATTGAGGAGGCCCAAATGGACAACATACCGATCTCCGCTGACTTCTAGGGTAATGAGATCCAAATAGTGAAACCTCGATGAACTCGAAACAAATGCAAATAGAATTTTACGGAAAGTCCATCTTTTCTACTGCAATCTATGGGAAACTCAGAACGCAACCAATGAAATAGCCCAAAACCGTTTTTAAACATTGTATTCCGAGGATTTTAACTTCGTTTTTACTAAAATCAGGGTATGTAAAATTTATTTCGTAGCGTAGGTTTGGGGAAAGGGTAACTATTTGGGTTTTGTTTCGATTTATTGTTTGCCCACTGGCCGTTTGATACAATTTCATTAGCTCAAAAATTGCGGGTATCGATTCTTTATTACTCGTTAAAAAGGTTGAATCGTCAGCATATTGTTGAATTTTATTTTCATTCGGGCCAATTTTAATTCCTTTAATAATAGGGTTGTTTTGGTTGCTTTAATTAAAGCTTGGGTGATCGCCACATACAGAAGCATGGACAAGCCACACCCCTGTCTTACGCCTCTGTTTATTTTAATTTTTTTAGTTGGAGTGCTGTTAACATTCACGGTGCTTGTAATGTTTTTTTTAGAATACGAATCCAATTTAAAGTATATTCATTTATTTGCAAGTTTTTGAGTATTCTGAACATAAAATTATGATCGACTGTATCAAAAGCTTTTTTTGTGTCTACGAGGGCGAGTGGGGATAATTTTTGTTTACTATATTCGAAAGCGGCTTTAATATTATAATGAACATGTTGGTTGTAGCGATTTTTCAGACCACACTTTTGTTCCGCGATTATTTTTTCGTTTAATTCATTTTGTAAGCGTTTTGCAATAGTTCTGCGTGGAATCTTATAATCGGTGGTCAAAAGAAAAATAGGTCTTCAATTTGATTAGCGATAAGAAACGGTTTATTTTTTTGTACTAATAAACCCCAAAAGGTTTAAAATAGGTTTATTTTTTTGCCTTGTTTTTTATACTTTTGATCTCTTTTTGGACTAATTGGATAAAAATAATTAGTTAATTATGTACTATTTATCTCTTTTTGTGTACTAATCATATCTTTCTGTGTACTTTTCGTCTCCATGGTTTCCGAAATGTACTTTTCATCTCTTCGGTTTTTTATTTTGTACGATGATCCCAAAAGTCGAGATTTTGTGTACTTTTGATATGTTTTTTTGATTTTTACCAAAAAGTTTCTGTTTGAGTACTTTTGATATCCAACATCAATCCACGTGCAAATAAACCATTGGTATGAGGACAAATATCCCTACGATGGTTATGAAGTTTTATTGCGTACTTATTATTTCCGATGTATGGAAGTACGTTTGTTCGGAATTTTGTTTTAAATGTTGCAAAATAATTCCTGAGAAACACTTTTTAGTAGTGTAAAAGAGAATATAGTCTTGGGTTTTTATAAAGTGGCCGCTGTTCGTTTCACTAAATATATTGCATTTTACGCAACACACGCGTTTGTTAGGAAACAGTTATCATTGTGGTGGAATTTGATTGTTTTGTTGTAAGTCGTGCTGGTATAAATTTAACATGATTATTAGCTGTTTTTTTAGTTTGAACGTTTTTAGTTGAACTGGCGTTTTATTATTTGTCGTTTTTCTTTGCAAACTTTTATCAGACGCTTTCATATAACTGCACGACAGCTCTGTCTATCTAATTTGGCTTTTTTGAAACTTTTGTTTTGCTTTAGCAGTTTTGAAATTTGGCCTTACACCACATGAAAGAGGGGTCAAAGTAAAAGGTGGGGAAAGGCAGTTAGTGCGTACTCTACGTTTGTACAGTTTTTTAAATATATTTTTTGCATTCAAATGAGGTACCTCCAAAGGAAAACATCTTGCTCCAGTTTGCTGTACGAGTGTGCTTTTGTTACGTAGTTCGCGGAAGAGTTCATCAGGAGGGTACGTTCTTGTGTGCAAAAGACTTTAGCTGGATCAGGGTACGGGGAGCCCCCAAATCTCAATCGTTTTATCGCATAGGGATCGTACATCCCCAACCTTAGCTTATTATTTGTCAAGAAAGTACACACATAACAGTTGACGTAAATGCATAATCCAGTTAATCGAATACAAATAAAACACTTAACTGATGAACCGAAATGCTGGTTTTAATTTGGAAGGCGCACAACCCATTGTTTCTGTTTAGCATGGGGAGCCTATCTCACGTTCTTATTTTATTTGCGCAAGCCTACTGACAAGCCGATTAATCACTAAGCTTAATAGTTTGAAACACTAGGTGACTTTTGTTGTGCCATTACGATGCAAAGGACAAGTTTCACTGTTTACCGCGCCTATTTCGTATTAGTTATTTTGATTTGTCGAACCCCACACAGGTGGTTGATCTTAGCCNATCTTGATCCACCAATTGTGCCCTTCACTTTTTTGCGCTCCATAACGTTTTACGTTGCGCAGCTATTTCCGGCTTGGTGATTATTTTAGTGCAATTGTGTCGCTACGATTTCTTTCACCAAGCGATATAAACTCAACCCTCAACTCTTTATCTCCGATCGCAGTCGGCATCGTCGGTGTTTCTCAACTTAAACAAGAAGTCTGCGTTTTAAAACTCAAACTTTTACAGTTTGTAAAAACGGGATTCGGTAAAGAAAGATAAATTGAAGGAACGCTAATCGAGTACTTGAATCCCTGTTTGCTAGATTATAAAAAAGAATGTCACAATGACAGATTGCCAATAAAACAGTGATTAATATATACATTAATATAAGTAGATCCCGACTCTAAGAGAGAAACAAAGAACCTCAATTTGTCACAAATAATTGTTGTAACAAGATTATTTTAGTTAGAAAAGTGCCAAGTAACACCTATGTTAACAATTTGTACTATTTTTGCTGTTTCCATTGGTTAATTATCAAATGAAACACATATTATTTTCATTCTGTTTTTTTCTTCCTTTTGTTTTTCTTCTCAATGGAAGCTTTTTCCCACGTTTTTGGACAAGTAAGAGTCGTTCAAATTTCTTCAAATCTTAAGTTGTGCACTGTAACTTTTGACCCTGGTTCACCCACAGGCCCCCAAAATGTGTGATTTTTAAACAGCAATATTTAACAAAGTACGTCACCTGAAATTTTCACATTCAAACAGTTGATATAATGCAAAGTTTTTATAACTTCAGGTTGGATTCATCCATTTTTTACCTTTTTAACCCAAAATGTATTGTTTTGTTTACCAGTACTTACTTTAGACCATTTGATCCAAATGTGCTTTTCATTGGTATTGAAATTACAGCCTAATCGACCAAGTATATACCTTTATAGCCCCAAATACATGTTGAAATGCTGGCATGCGATGGGAGTAATAATGTGTTTATGATGCAAGTTGCATGATGGTTAGCGGTTGGTAGCAGGCTGCTACCTCACATACAAACAGGTGTCTA
>QXVZ01015568.1:0-11569 GCA_008931825.1 Phallusia fumigata | reverse complement strand
ATCTGATGCATCAGCTGACAACAAACCAGCCAAATTTGACGTCAGCTTTTGTACCTCCCCGGTCGTAATATTTCTGGACTGAAACATCTTGTGGGCTGGGTTCACAGTTTTAAACAGGTGTTGAAGCGTGCGCATTCCAAAGTAAGAACTGAATTCTTCCATCCTACAAAGATAGCCGTAGGCCTTCGATCTGACTTGGCCATTAATTGAGTGGTCAACGGATGTTTCCCCAAAAAACTTTAGAATTGAATCGTAGTTCTCCAAAACAGCATTCAAGGTGTCAAGACGCAAAACCCACCTTGTTGGACATAGGGGTCGAATTTTGCCTGTTGATAGCGCCTTGTTGGGCAGGCACAATCTGGATTGTCAGAACGAACAATATCATTAAAAAGCGACCAACGTTTTGGAGAGTCCTTCAAAAAGTTGGTGACTGCATTTAAAGCGTTATAACTTGACTTACTGCCAAGTTTTGGTGGCATGCATCTTGTAACACCAAGTTTAGTTGATGGCCTGCACAATGGAAATAAAGTGCTTTGGGGTTCTCGTCCAAAATTCGTTTTTGAACCCCACTTACTTTGCCAGCCATGTTACTTCCACCATCGTATCCCTGACCTCTCACTTTTCAAACAACACGACTACCATAACTTTTTATATTACCTGCAATAAAACAATTGAAGTAAAATTGTTATCACCTGTTCAATATTTCATTAACATTATCCCTCGCCTTCGTTCCACCAATAAGTTTTAATTGTTGTATCTAAAAAAACCTTAATATAAATGCATGTCTTTTCAATGTACAGAAGGGTCCCCTTATTTGGTCAAGTCTACATTTTATTAACTGTTCAGCCCATCTACAAAAAAACTGTTTGATACAAAACATATAAAATGAATCCTGTATTCAATTAGAACAGGCTGTACTTTTTAATAAAGTGGTTTTCTTGCTTTGCAATCTTGGTTTTAATGGTGGAACACTCTAAAGTTTAAATGAATTCTTACCAGTATGCTTTGTTGCTCTTCATTTTCCATTTTTAACATTTCCAAATTATTAATCTCATTAAGATGAAACAGGTTGTTTTTTTGGCAGTTGTTTTTGTCCTATTCTGTCCACTTTTTCAGTCAAATTTTTTAGCATGTAGAATACCTTTTTTGGAAATCCTAAGAAACATCATACTCTGATCAATCCTTAAATACGTTTGCACACAGCATATTGCAATACACTTATAAACATGTAAAAACCATTTACATTTAAAAAAAAATCCAAATCAGTACAATAAAAAATGCGGGATTACAAACTTAAATAAAATTAATTGCAAATTTCTACTGCTACTGTTCTGTACATGTATTCATAGCACCCTACAATTATTCTACAATATTGTGTGTGTGCGGACCTATGCGTTTCTGCCTGCAGAAGTAATTATTGCAATGTAAAACAAAGTACTGAACATATATATCCATTTTTAAATTGGGTCATGGTATACATGGAATGGCAACATGGTGAAAGCCATGTGACATATTGAAGAATACACCCTGAGCTTTACAACAATATTTCGGAACTGTTCAACATTTTACTTGGTTGGTTGTGCTTAGCATGCATATCTAACCACTTTGTTAAAACTTTTTTCCCTGCAGAATATACTGAATTTCGCCAGGTAGAATACGCTTTAGAAAATCGTCGATCTTTTCGCATGTAGACAGTGAGGTTCTGTTTCAAACCGTTCTGGAATGTCGAACAGTTCAAAAAGTAACTTTTCAGTAATTTCGCTGCCCGTCATACTTTATTAGGTTAATTACCTGCTAACAAGCGATTAATGTATTCAAACTAAACGACATTACTGCGGAAATCAGGTACAGCTAGTCTACTTTGTTGCCTGTTGCTGTCCACAGTTTTCCAAGTCGTGTCAGTGTCACTCATGCGTGACGAAGCTCAGTTAACCTTCTATGTTATTAAAGTTCCATGGCAGGGGTGCACAACCTTTTTGCTATTGCCGACCGCATTACAGACAAAACTACAACAGTGCGAGTTACAAAAATGTAAGCACTTTATTGTGACGTCACAAACGCGAAGAAAGGCGTTTAGCTAAAGAAGCAGATAGAGGCGAAAGTTCTTGCTCAAAAAGACCATTGTCATACGCAACTTCGGAACGCCCTGTGTTGCCTTTTTTCCCTCCGCCGATTGATTTCGGCAGAATGACTGTGGTTCAAAAAGAATGTGAGCTCTAATTAAAGAAACTTGAGGTACAACTTGCCCAAGTGAACGGCGATAGACAGAACGTGGGTGTTGGAAGTATATCCAAAGTCCCCAAGTTGCCCGCATTTGTTGGCGGCAAAGACGAGCTAGACAGCTACTTGTTGCGATTTGGGTTGAACGAGTTCATTTTGCAAACCGATCACCAGCCACTTGTGTATTTGACATCATCGCGATTAACAAATGACCAAGTGATGCGTTGGGCGATGTCGCTGCAAAACCATCGAATTAAATATAATGAGCATAAAGGGGTATGACAATGTCGGGGCTGACTACTTAAAGTCGTATTTTCTGAGTTATGTTGTGCTCGTGATGATTCGTTTTCTTTGCGTTGTGATTTCTTTGTTGAAAAATTGTGGATTTTACTTAAATGGGGGGTAGTGTCACAACCAGCAAAGCAAAGTATGTTCTATTGCGCTGTGACGTCATAAGCGATGTGACAATGCCTTTGCCTGTGTGTTGCACCGCGTTTTGACTTGGAAGTCATTCTATGAATACAGTTAAAATGGAAGGTTTAACTTTTGGTTGCTTAGTTCGAGAAAAAGATACACACGTCGCGTTTTATCTAGACCGTGCAGGAGAACTAGTACGCGACAGTTGTGCTGTCTTGTAGAGCAGACCCTGACATTATAACCCTTGAGAAGAGGGGTGCAGTGAGGGTATGTGAAAGGCACTTTGTTGCTGCTGACCTCTCGACAAGTAAGTTTGAGGATGAATTATTGTCAAGGACAATGTATGAAGGAGTTACAAATCAAGTAGCCTATACAGTGATAGCAGTTAGAGTGCAAATACAGGCTTTTGTTGTATATACCCAGGTTCACATGTTTATCATAAATTAGCATTTAGATGTTTTTTTCAGAAAATGAAACGAAGTTCTTTGGTGCTCTTCCTGGTGTTAACAAGAAATATGCCAAAAAGAGTTTCATACCGGAGCACGTTTTTTATTGTAACCGCGCTTGTATTTATTGCGTGCGGACGGAACAACATTCTTAGAATTGGTTAATTGTAAACATTTACTATGTTGGCAGATCAACTATTGAAAATGACTTGTAAAAGTGTTGTGTGGGATCATTTCCAAAATTGTGAAAATGAGTTGTGCCTGTAACCATTGACAAAAAACAAACAGACATAGAAGTTCCATTTTCAATTTTGGAAAATTTACAAAAGACAACCCAAAACATCATCAGTTGGAAAAGGTCGATGCACAATGATTTGTAAAGACATGCATCCTTTTAATATAGTGGGACATGAAGGTTTTAAACGCTTGTGTCAAGTTGCAAGAGATTTCGCTTGTTTTGGCCTAACTTATACGATGAAGTGAAAACAGAAATTGAGAAAAGTTTACACGCTGTAAACAATGTGTCGGTGACTACAGATATTTGGAAGGTCATGTCGAGTAACAATGTTTTGAGTTACCTCAATTGAGATTGATTTAATTCTATCATGTTAAAACTTTCAGACTGAAGTCTGTCTTGGGGTAACTTGCATTTGATGAGGATTTTGCGAGGCAAAAGATAGTTATTGGTGCGGTAGTTTTTCCTATCAGTCACACAGGGTAAGCTATTTCAAATGCCGTAAAAAATATTTTGTTGACTGGAAGGTAAAAGGAATAGCAAGTAATATGGTGTCTGCTGCAAAGTAGGAGACATGTGACTATGCTGTATACCTAGTTTATAGGTATACAGCCTTGACATTAATTTTTTATTGCAAAATTGAAAACAATCATCCGTTTCGATACATAGCCCCAAGACCCCGCTAGCCCCCAGAAGGGTTAAATATTTCACTGCACCTTGACGTGAAATGTTGGGCGGATTTTGATGACACTTTCACAATTGGTAGATATGGTTGTAGAGGGGTGGTACTAAACACCGCATCTTACATGGGGTTTCGTACACTCCCCTGGGGTCTCGTATTACCCATGGGGTGTTTGTATTCTCCCATGGGGTCTTATTTCCTTCTGTAAGGTCCCATAATTTCCCATGGGATCTTATATTTTTGGATGGAGTGTCATACTATCCAATGGGGTCTCGTATATACTCCCATGGGGGTCTCATATTTTTGGGTTGGGTATCATACTTTACAATGGGGTTTTATATTCACTCATGGGGATATCATGCCTTATACTCTTTGATGGGGTTTCACACACCTTTCTAAGATATCATGTGGTACCATGCGGTGTTTAGTACCACCGGTTGTAGAGTTGTGTCATTACTTCAATACAATTGAAGTTACCCCGAAAGAATTGAAACTGGTTTTACACGAGTTGGTTTGAAATTAATCACTGTCAATGCAATAAACAACCGCTTGGCATTCTTTAACTTTGGTAGCATTGAAAAAATACATGGTGTTTGATACGTCATTTCCTCTTATTTTGGGAGACTTGTTTGAAGAAGACAATTATCACCATTTTGCTGCCTTATTAAGCTCCCTGTAATATTATTCCATGATTAAAAAGATAGTCCGTGCATTGATTTCAGTCGTTTATTCATTCAAAAAAATGAACAAAGTGAATTACACGATTCAATTTACTCTTTACGAGAATTATTTTTCATTCAAACTTCACACAATTTATTACCGCCTTAATAAGCTTTATGCGAACAGTCCGAATAAGGCTAGTTTTTAAAATGCGGTGAACTTTTGTGCGTCGTATTGTCGAAACGCTATGTCAGCAAAAAAAATTCTGAAACAGAAAACACAACTCTGCTTCTGTAACTTATTGGGAAGCTGAAAAATGATGAGTATTAAACCTTGAATGCGATTCGGTTGGGTAACCTTGTACATTTTCGTTTCGGCAAACTGAAAGCGTGACGTCGCATAATTCGCATCAGTTTGACGATTTGATTTGCTCATGTAATCTGGTTTACTGATTGTAAAATTAGAAACAAGTTAATTTCTGTTGTGTTATTGGTATATTGTGTTTGTTACTACATGTCATAATGTTGTAACCGCAGCGCTCGTACGATCTCCACTATTTCCGGATACGCATGATTGCGTCCAGGCGTGTTTTACGATTTTGTGACCTTGTTTAAGTCATTCTGTGAAACCTTCAAGAATACAATTAAAAAAGCGCAAAAACCACACATAAATCAACGCAGTCAGAGAGAAGTATGATAGCTTGTAGATCGACTCTTGAAACAGTGAGCGCTGTCAAAACATTAAACAATCATCTGCAATAACAAAACGCAACTCGGGGCTGTCAAGATTTTCATTCCAATGGATACATTGTGCGAATACCCAACGTGAAGCCCGATTTAGTTGTTATCCTTGCGACAGATGACATCAATAGTTTGACCTTTTACGTTTGTTCTTTCTGGAGGAATAATATGCTTTGGTTGTGAACCTGTGTTTTAAACGATCAGTTGCCGCAGAGTAAATGAAAACATTAGAAACGACCCGGTTGAGTGAGGGGAATTAGAAACGCAACTGACAAACGTTAGTCCTTTCGGTCATAAAACCATTACTGTTCAAGACCCCATCAACAGGCAAGCAATAAGAAAGAAACAGTGTATCATGTGCTGCAAGGTCTGTGTTATATATGTTGCGGCTTTGTAACGTAAAAACGCGATATTTTCGAAAATCGTTATTCGTGAATCAAACACCGCGCGTACTTAGAAGCCGCGGACCCCAGTTAAGAACAACTGACCACGACATCAGACACAGCTGCAAATTTGTAACGATGGTCACATACCAGCGAAAGTTTAAACATCATTTGAAAATCCATTACCGAACGAAAACTACTTCCATTGGACTTGGACACAATCATGCTGGTCATTTAACAAATTCAAAAAAATTGTGTGTGCCGATTTTGATTACAATGTAAGCCAGCTGCCATTTTCCTATAGGTGGAAACATACATTTAATCGACGTCAATACCAGACGAGGTTTCAAAGCGTCTCTATTTTAATGGATCTAACGACTCTTTTAATTCAGGACCACAGGCGTCCATGATGCCACCCCGGAAATTTCCTGCATCCATGCGAGGCGAACGACACAAATTTCGAGGGGAGGGGAGCAGAAAAAAGACCGTATCACTTTACCAGCCATATTTGATTGTGTACAATGTCATGGCGAAACAGGGAATCCTCTACGTGGAAAAAGCAATAAAAATAATACAGACAGCCTGTGGTGAGTGTTGAAACTAATCGGACGATACAATTTAAACATCAGTGAATCCATTTTAAACGATATTACAACCAAATTTTGTCTTTGCAGTTCTTGAAATTTACTTGGTCAATTCATAACAAATGATCGTTAGTAAAACGTCATACATAACACGATTGCGGCAGGTTAGCGTTTTTCCAAGTTATCGCGGCAAAAATTTTCGAAGCAACAAGCTGTTTCTTGGCTTCTATAAAACTTCAAAATGCGACGGCCAAAAAGTCAACAAATAGTTATCAGACTGGATTCTTTGTAAAAATAGCTTTAATGTACTTGATATAATTTCAATTTAAACTGACACGCATTATGGAAGCTTCAAAATCTGCAAAAAAAAATTAAGGGAATACAATGCGGTGGTACTAAACACCGCATGGTACCGCATGACACCGCATGATATCTTAGGAAGGTGTGTGAAACCCCATCAAAGAGTATAAGGCATGATATCCCCATGAGTGAATGTAAAACCCCATTGGAAAGTATGATACCCAACCCAAGAATATGAGATCCCATGGGAGTATATACGAGACCACATTGGATAGTATGATACTTCATCCAAAAATATAAGACCCCATGGGAAATTGGGACCTCATGGAAAGAAACGAGACCCCAGGGGAGTGTACGAAACCCCATGTAAGATGCGGTACCATGCGGTGTTTAGTACCACCCCTTACAATGCAGTGATAACGTAAGTTTGGAAATACAAGATACGGAAGCAATATGGAATAGGAAAAAAAAGTGTATAATGTGCTGCAACGCTGTGTTATGTTTTGCAATCTATCTGTGTTGGCAAGAATAGCGTTGTAATGTCAAAATGCGATATTTTCGAAAATCGTGAGGCTTTTATCTCACTGGCGACAAAGGAGCAAATTGTTGATAAGCTTGGAACTATGTAAAACACTAACCAACTTGCCAAATGTTAGACCTGTTACGACTTGTGGTGTGCTTATTCTCCCATGGGGTCTCATATTCTTGGAATGGGTATCATACTTTACAATGGGGTTTTATATTCACTCATGGGGATATCATGCCTTATACCCTTTGATGGGGTTTCACACACCTTCCTAAGATATCATGTGGTAGCATGCGGTACCATGCGGTGTTTAGTACCACCCCTGGGCAACTCCTGCAGAAAAATGTCAACGTTTATGTCCGTGCTATATAGTCGACGGAGTGAAATTTGTCGACGTCGCGCAATCAATCCCATCTTAATACAGAAGAAAACAAAACATCACGTATCTTACAAACAAACAGTCGTGAAAGTGTTTCATATTTAAAATAATACTTACGTAAAAATATCGGGATTAGGTGATTAATGTTTGCAGCAGTGTGAAACATTGTGCTAAAACGTGCTGCCATGTCTTTAATCATCGAAGATACGAATGGAGCAACATGTTTTGGTAAAAGTGATTGATAATGTTTTCATCATTTTCATCACCACTAGAACGATGCGAACGCACAGGAATGTGATGCTGTACAGATTTCGCTTCGTGAAACAATCGTTTGAACTCTCTGACACTGAGATCCTGCAGAATTGATTTTACTTGTTTCAGTTCTTCACATGCTGATACCACATCCATTTCTTGCTTCTGCAACGCTTTTGTTACAGCAAGCAAAGTTTCGGTTGCTAATCTAAGTGTGTACATAGCAACCAGAAATGAGAACGATCTGGCGTCGAAGGGATTCATCTTTCGATGACACAATGTTGTGGAGGAATTCTTCAACTTGTAGCAAAGCTTGCAAAATGCAAGGATACAACAAGAACTTTAAAACTGCCTTGTAACGCTCGACCCATCTTGTATCGCACAACTTCGGTAGTTTGGTGGAGTTGGTGTCGTCATGGAAGTGAAATCTAATAGTAGCCTCTAAAATAGATTGCCTTTTCGGAGACGAACGGAAAAAATTGATAAACGTCAGATAGAATTTTCAAGGTTTGGCGAATTCCATTCACTTCGCAAGAGTTTATGAGAACCAAGTTTAGACAATGTGATGCACAATGGGTATAGAAAGCGAGCGGATGATTTTGCAGGATATACGACTGAACACCTCGAAATCGCCCCGACATATTGGCTGCGCCGTCATAGCCCTGCCCGCGCAAACCGTCCACATCAATGCCCCAACGGGCAAGGGATTCCAATATTGTTTGTGCTAAGCTCTCCCCGGTCAGGTCTTCTACTTGCACAAAACCAAGGAAAGCTTCTTTGATGCGCCAATCAGGACAGAGCGGATTGACAGATTGATTATTTGAATAACGTACTGTGATGGACAACTGTTCGTGACCTGCGACATGTTGATTCGTCAGCGAGAACGGCGAAATAATCACCTTGATTGATGTCGCTGACAAAAGTATCTCGAATGTAGTTGCCACATATTTCAATTATTTCGTTTTGAATGGTTTTGCTGTTGTGCATCGCATTTCATGGTGCCTTTTTTGATTTTGATTTTTAACATTAAAATTCGTTTTCAATAAAATTTGACCGAATTTCATAATTGCAACAATCATACACTTTTTTCATTGGGTTTGTGCAGTTATTTGCTCCGTGCAATACAGGTTGGTAAAATATTAAACACAAAAAACCTTGCTTTGCCATTATTTTCATTCTATTTGATAAGGGTCTTGTATTGTATGATTCTATTTGAATAAGGTTGTAGATATTATTAACAAAAAAAATCTGATGTGCTGAAAAGACTGTGCTGTGCTAACTGAAGGATTATTCTGTTAAATCTAATATTTGTCAAGCTGTGAAACACATATTTCTTAAAAAGACTTTCGAACTCATTATATTTAGCTTATTCGAATCAACTTGTACTGAAAAGTTGTTGCTACATCTAAAACAACCAACTATGAATGAAAACCGAACGTGTGCTCAGGATGTCCCAGGCCAGCAAAAAGAAAGAAGAGCAATCCGTGGTCCTGGACAGGGATGAGGTTCGGGAGAGTAAGAACACTACCGACTCGACACTGAAGGAGCTAATGCACGAGCTTAAAGAGATCCGGAAGAGCCAGGTTCCTGCAAGAACAGCATGAGAATGTAAAAAACAAGCTGGGAAATAACGAGGCTGAGATGAAAATTTTAAGAACTGAAAATAGGGATCTTAAGAAGGCAGTAAAAGAATTACAAGCAATGACCACCTCCAATTCAGAAAACTTGAATGATCTGGAGCAGTATGGTAGAGGACCCTGCTTGGAATTCAAGGGCCTCCCCTATTCAGAAGATGAGTGCACGGATAATTTGGTGATCTCCGCAGTGAAGAAGTTCACCAAGCCGGATATTAGCATCTCTCACAGACTTCGGAGAGCTTCGAAAGACCACCCCCGCCCGACAATCATTGCTAAATTCATGAGCCGAAAGTGAGGGATGCAATATGCTCCAACCGGTTTAAGCTAAAAGGGTCAAACAAAAGTGTAGCCCCAGTCAAACCAAAATCAATGCGAGCTTGACAAAGAAGAACCGTGAGAGATTTAAGTCCTGTCTTCGGTTCAAGAGGGAATATCAGTATCACCACATCTGGACCAGAAATAGAGCGACCTTTTTAAAGGATGACAACAGCAACAACATCGCTGTTCAGAGCGACAGAGATTTGGTAAGGCATAAGATTTGTTAACAACTGCAGTATGTTAACCTACAAAATTTTTACACTTTTCACCCAAATGATATGTAACAAATGCACAAATAGTCCCCACACCAACACCTCATGCTTTTGTACCCCATGCCTATTGTCCTTTCTACTATTCAGCAATGCCAGTAACTCAGAGCTGGTAAACGCAATCTTGCCCACAGAAACACCTTTTTTACCTTCTTTACTAGCAAACACGGATCACACACATTCGGATTACCATGATAGTGTATCCCTGAACTATGCCCTAAAAATACTCAGCACCAAAGACATGTATGTAATGCACATAAACATCCGAAGCCTAAGAAAAACAAACCTGCTCTAGAACATTGGCTATCTGATATCCCCTGACATTAATATGATATCAGAGACTAGAATAACTCTAAGGTTTACCCACTACTATTGATATTATGGGGTATAACTTCCATCATACTGAGGTTTTTGGACCTTTCTGTGCCAAACTCACCCGAGCTGTGGTACGACAAGGTTCACCTTTCCGATGACGGACTGACCATTTATTTGCGACAGCTTCACATCATCACCACCGACACTACGATCTTCATCACCACAACCACCAACTCCTCCACGATCATCGCCTTCACGATCCACTCCTCCACAACCAACTTCTCCATAACCAACTCCCCCTGGACTCACTCCGCCACCATCATCATCACCTCCACCATCGCCGACATTACGACCTTATCCACCTACACCGAAATCACTGTCTTTGATTACCGCCCCAAGAAAGACCAGTGCGAATAAGGTGAGTCATGATACAAAATTTTCACTTTCCCGCACTTCTGTCAACCCTCGCATTAATCGCACCAGTATGTGTAAAACGGTTCAAACTATTCGATTGACTGCTGGTGCTGCAAAACGACAGGAAATAACCGTAGCCGAAATAGCAATTGCCGCAAAAACACTCGAATATTCTAGTTCTGAAGTGAACTCGATTAATTTATGACAAAAAATGTCCAGGAAAGAAATCCAAATTAAAATGAAATATTTAAAACGTGTTTGGAAGCAACAGTCCGGTGACAAAATTCTTTGTGACAAGAGCAGCACGGGTAATTCTGATACTGATGTTAGTTTTTGGACCCCTACTGATGAGTTATAAGACCGAGCTTCATTTGTATTGACATCGAATGATTGGGACAAAATTCACGGTTCGGTGAAGGGGCGGAACAAAAATTGGACTGATATTTTCAGATATATGTTAAAAAAATCAAACAGTTTTTGTTTCTAAAGTCCATCACTGGAACAAATTTCAAAGCAGTGATTGCATATTTCATTGTTTTGGTAATTGTAAGTTTGAGTTTTGCACCCGTAAGGTTGAGATTTCTTTGTACGATGATGTCTCAAAAGAGTTTTTCGTCAAGTACAATCCCTTTCCGGATTATTTTCTGGAAGTTATAAGTCGTTGGTATCAAGCAATGGAAGTCAGGATAATTTATTTTATTGTCCTGAACTACTGGAAAAGTTTATCAAATACTCACTGCCAAAACTTGCTTTGTGGTCGAGTTTGATGCTTGGAGATTTGGGTCGTCACGG
>QXVZ01015560.1:0-11362 GCA_008931825.1 Phallusia fumigata | reverse complement strand
TGAAACTGTGGTGTCACCGATCGACGAGGAATCACTTAATCTACGGACTGGTTGAAAAATAGGCACTAGAAGGTTATTACCGATAGTTTCTGCAAACAATACATGGACAGTGTTACATGCCAGCGAATTTTATTTTTAGAGCACGCCTAAAAGCCAGGCAAGCCATATTTGTTGGAAATTTAGCGTCTGGTTTTAGCTTAGGGAACACAATCGTTGTTTTGGTTGTTTGTTATTTAAACCGACAAATATATTGCCAACAAGGCTAAATTCTGTGCTGGAAATTATAAGTTATTGTCCCAAGCTAACCCTGTTTCTCATTATTGTTTTTTTACACACACAAAACCGACGGAATAATACATTACCCGATGAAGGACGTCGAATATCATCAGAGCGACATGAACACGCCGAATCACAAGCACTGCACGAATAATCCGAAAAAGTGTCTCCTGATACAACTGAACCACTGCGCAATGCTGACTGCACTGACAACAAGTTTCTAGCGTCAAGTGTCTGCGGTGTCACCGCACCGTCTGGGACCTCAGCAGGCTCGCCCTCAGCCGCGGTGATTACGAGCTGTATTTTCGGCGAGGGCGCTCGTTTCGAGTCGGGGTTGGAATTTTTTGAGCTCAGACTTGGGTGCGTTCGTCTTTGTCTATGGGAGCTGCGATTACGTCGAGTGCTCCGGCGGTGTACGGGATGCTGCTGGTGATGAGGATGAGAGTATCCGTCCTCCGAACAGGAGCAAGCATCGGAGCTGATTTGAAGCGAGCTGGCGAGGAAAAAAAGGAAAGCATTTAAGGGGTTATTAAACTTGTTTGAATTATTCGCATGACGGATCCCCCCGCAATTTTTATAATTTGAGGACCGCTAATATTTGAACTCTATTTCACCTCACTCGATTCAGATTAGCGTGTCACAATCTTGATACTTGTGATATCACAGAGCAGCATTGCGCAGTTCTGGTGCCACAAATGGCGCATTTGGCGCTGCACGTAAAACGTACATTCAGATTATATCAGTATTCACGAGATAAACTATCGACTAAAAGAGAATTACGTCGCTTCACAGACCTACTGGACCCCGGACCCCCCAAGAAACCACTAACTTAAAGCAATAACATTTCCCCAACCTCGGAGAAGGAGCTCTCCTCCGCCTTGAGCTCTGCCTCCTCGACATCACACTGCTCTGTCTCCTCCCGTCTCCCTCCTCATCATCGAACACCGAGTTGCGTGACGCCATCATCCGGGACCTTCGTGACGCCATACGACGCCGCCGTCGCGAGTCTCGGCCCGACGAGTCCGCGAACGAGGCCCGGGTCTCATGTGACGTCAGAGAGGTGGTGATGAGGCCCATCCGGGGCCGTCCTCCCCTTTCTACGTCACTTCCGCTGCTGTCCATCTCGGCGTTGTTCCCGCATAAGATGCTTGTTGCGTCGTTGTCGAGCTTGTCCTGTGTTAGTTTGGTTGTAAAACAATTTTAAAACTCGATCTTTCTTATGAGTTTAACAAGTGGTAAAACGTAATTCTGGGTGCGAGATCGAGAATAAGAATATTGACCAAACGTCTTCTACAGAGCTGTGCAAAAAATATCAAGTCATGTAAATATTTTGAAAAGAAAGTGATACGTACCTCAAGTTTGTCCGCTTCTCGTTCTTTTGCTTCCTAAAATTTGAAAACAAAAANCCGCCGTCGCGAGTCTCGGCCCGACGAGTCCGCGAACGAAGCACGGGTGTCATGTGACGTCAGAGAGGTGGTGATGAGGCCCATCCTGGGCCGTCCCCCCCTTTCTACGTCACTTCCGCTGCTGTCCATCTCGGCGTTGTTCCCGCATAAGATGCTTGTTGCGTCGTTGTCGAGCTTGTCCTGTGTTAGTTTGGTTGTAAAACAATTTTAAAACTCGATCTTTCTTATGAGTTTAACAAGTGGTAAAACGTAATTCTGGGTGCGAGATCGAGAATAAGAATATTGACCAAACGTCTTCTACAGAGCTGTGCAAAAAATATCAAGTCATGTAAATATTTTGAAAAGAAAGTGATACGTACCTCAAGTTTGTCCGCTTCTCGTTCTTTTGCTTCCTAAAATTTGAAAACAAAAAACTAAAATGTCTCATTACAATGTCCAGGCAAATCCAGTCAGTCTGTTATTGATCTGAGTTTAATACGATTAATAACGATGGGTCAGAAATTTGTGATGACTTTTTAGGTTTTTGGTTGTGGATGTTTCATGACGTGTCAGAAAATTTAGGAAAAACGACTAAAAACTTCCAATTTCTTTAATTGCGTTACTTCCTAAAGGTACCTGGGCGGCCGAGTCAAACCAAGTCTTTTCTTGACGCTGATTCGAAAACAAACTATTGCTATATAGTGCTTAGTCATGGGGTAACGCATGACTCACCATTTCTTCGACCTCCACAGCGGCATGTTGTTCTTCGTACGACATGTAAACCACTGCGAGGATGAGGTTGACCAGGTAATAAGATCCCAACAGAACAACGACCACATAAAATATCGCGTAAGTTTTTCCAATTGTGTGAAGCGTCTGAAAAAAACAATATTTAAAAAGGAAACCTAAAAATAGTTAAAAATAATGTTTTAAAATTCGGAAGAAGTGAAGTAAAGAGACAAACATATTGCAATGTTTTATAACTGAAATGAACTAAGTTTTGGGATGAAATTCTTTAATAACTTTTTTCGAATTTAGCATACCACCTCATTTTAAATTAGCCTGACTTATGCTAATCTAAAGAGACAGTATTGATGACAAATCACACGAAAATGTAAGAAATTTACAAACAGAACCCGACAAGTAGAAGCTAAATCAGTGGATACAGTGGTTTTGAGAAAACAAATGATCTTTGCATGCCACAGGTTGGGGATCACTCTTTAGGTTAAGTGAAGTTGAAGGTAATAAAGCATAGCCTAAGTGTTCTTTAACGATTTATTCATAAGCGCCATTGTCTGGTCAGGTGGTCACATCCTAAGCAGTTCGTGCCCGTTCAATTTTTACACACTCACCAAGTAGTAGAGTCGACCCCATGCGTCTAGCGCCACCAAGCGGAATGAAGTTAGAAAGGCCACGAAGAAATGATCGAAACTTGTGTAACCAAAGTCCGGGTTGTCCCCAGCCATCATGCACTTGTATCCCATGGGACAAACGTCACTAAAAATAAAACACAAAATTCGGGAAGGGTTAATTATGCGACAACTTCTGTGTTACAGCCGTTTTTTTTTGCTCTGGGTAGAAGGCAAGTTTCTGTGTCAGAGTTACCAACTAAAATCCGGTTTTTAGCCGAGCGAGTCCAAAACGTTTGTGCTTAGTCATTAGAGCCAAGTCGAGTTTTTGAATTAACAAAACTATTCAATACGACAAATAAAGGTTGGACATAAATGCATTATCAACAATTCACATTGTTTTAGACCGATTTTAGCGTAAAAATGTAACTGGAAACCAATGACGTGCATAATATAAATTTTAGTTTAAAGTAAGTTTAAACATTCCTGCTTTTTAGTTTTTGGCGGGAATACCTTTTTTGTTAGTTTAGCGCGAAAATGTTTTAGCCGGTTTCACTTAAGTCTCTCTTAATCATCAACAGTGAAACTTACTTTTCCTCGATTGCACAATAAATCGGTTCTTTGATCGGGCGATTCGCTGATCCAAGGTAATAAAATCCCCCAGTAGAAGGTTCCGACACACAATAGGTAGAATTATCGTTCCTCCATTCGTCATCTTGTTCGAGCGACAGCTCCTTGCGCTCCGACAAGTATACGTAACTCCGTGTGACGTCATTTGGTGACGTACCAAGCTGGAAGACCACAAGTTGGTCTCGATATTTCCAGTTCGGTACTGTTGCCTTCCAATACAAGAGGAGCCGTTGAAAGTAGTCAAGTTCTGCAGTGGTTGCGTTAAAGTGCCATTCGCCGCCCAGAGAAAGTGATGAGTTTGTGTCGGGCTGAGCGACGGATAAAATGCACTGTAGCTTCGCCACGTCATAAAGAACCGTCAAGTTTAAACGATGCATTTGTGATGCGTTGGCCACTAGCGACGCCAGAGGGGCCGCTTTTAATGTTACGTTTCCACTTGCAAAACAATCGCTATAGTTCGTCGAGACCTTAGTGTTGTTCGACGCTGTTGCGTTACTTGCACTTAAAATGGCTGCGAGTAGTCTGGCGTCCTCTGCGCTCCACGCAACGCTATCTGGCGGCGGGAACGTCCGCATCCCGGCGCAATAAGGGTCCGGCTTTAAGGCACTTGCGTTTAGCGTCGCGTATACAGGTAAAAACGTCGCGCGCGAGTCAAAATAACTCGCATTGTTGGTAGTTCTAAAATCCCGAAACATGTCCTGGGTTGGCAATCCCGCCGTGGCGTTTCGAGGCGCCACGTACTCGTACATGGCGTTCGGTGGCAACTCGAGCGTCCCTGGCTCCAGAACGCACTTCTGCCGCAAGGTGCCGTGAAAGAGCTGGTATCCCACCAGCGCAAAAACGGAAACAACAAAGGCTGTGAGCAGAACGGCATCTTTGAGCGCGCGAATTGAATGAAGCAGCGCCTTGACGATGGCCCGTAGATCTGTTGGGAATATTGGAAGTTAGGAACAAAAGAAACGGAATTTAAAAGAAATTACATTGAAAACGCCGAGAGCCTATATATATAGTGAAAACATTGTAAATTGGGATGCGTTGCAATATGTACTGACGATGACAACAGCGAATAAAACGTTTTTGAAGTACAATGTATTCACCACATACGATTTCCATGGCGGTTGTAAATTAGTTGCCAATTTAACATGCTCTAGGTTTTGGGAAGGTTATGCTGCATTTTAAACTACTACCTGTGATAACAGATAGCAAAAGAAGTAAAGAAATTATTCAAAAAATAGGCCTAAATATCGAACGACAGGAAATGAAATACAATTCCAAGTCCACGCCTCCAAGCCAGGCCGAAAACACCCACTTGCCAAATTTGATTTTGGTTGTTACATAAACCAAAGCAATAAGGTCAGGTTCAAAACCGATTTCATAGAAACCGCGCGGGCGCCAATGTGACTGTGTTTGACATTTTAGTGAACTTGACTTGTAAGCTAAGACTATTGGAGCGTTATACAATGACGTTAGGGAAATTCGTTGACGGCGGTTTTAAGCATTTTATACGAGAATATAATATTACAGCGTTAAAAAACTTCAAACGAAAAAAGTAGCGATGTCTGTAAAAGGTGTGATTGGTTTTGTAATATAATATTATTGTTTACCGTCAAATATTTTATGCAATTAATTCAACAGTTGCTATCGTCATTGCAAAATGTCAAATCAATGATGTGAACGCACACGCTTAAACGTTATTTTTAATTAAACTTAGTGGCATGCGATTGGAGGGACCTGTTTATTTAGTTACATGAGCAATGTAAATTTCTTGGACAGACAACCAGACGAAGGCAGAACCATAAACCATAAGCGATGTATTTTCGCTATATATGCAAATCTACTGTCGTTACTAGAAATTCTGCCGAAATTCTAAAGTTGAATTTCCGCAACAAAATTGCAGAGCACAACATGTCGATCCTTTTCCACTGGATGAAACAACGACGGGCTTTCCCAATTCTTGAAACTCAATTCTAGTCAACCAAAACCTAAAACGTGCGANTAAAGTCGCTTACTCCAGGTAGTTTTCGATCCACCACACCGGTTCGGCGGGAACCATGCAGGCACAGTTGCATATAATGACAAACATAATGAAGTGGGCAAACATCGGGCGAATGTAGAGGTCGGTTGCGGCAGATCGGAGCCTATTTGTCGGCTCGAACAAGAAAAGCGACCGGGCCTTGCTGAAACGGAAGATGGAGCCTTGCTTGTTGACCATGACGTATGTCTGCGGTAAAATAGCAAATATCAAAACAAAATTTGACGCTGAATGTAAAATAACTGCCTGGGAGTTTTATATAATAAGCTAAGGTTTATAAATTCTTGGGTTTTGTTAAAACCTGCCCAAACGCTGTGGCTCATAAGCGGTGTAAAGGTGTAAATGATTGCGGTCCTCCAAAGTTTGCTGGTGGATTTTTGGCTAAAATGGTGATTTTGGCAGAAAAATATAGGTAGTGTAATTGAGTGCAACCAGTTGGTTGACATTGTCCCAGTTTCTAACGCATACTTTTGTACTTGTATGTTTTACGTGGCTTATTGCTCGGACAAAGCACAACACCGTAACGTCGGGGCTTCAAACACATTGGAATATAATACAGGTGTTTTTTTGCTTAGGTTTGAGCAGGCTTGCAATCTAATGTGATACGTTTATGTAAAGTTCATGATAGTTCCCACTATTACCCGTGTGTTAGGCCAAGAATGAACTAAAGTCTAACTAGTACGTCTGAGCAAAAGCTTATTCGATTGCCTATGATGGGGAAAAATAGAAGTACGAACGGCGAAGCCGACAAAGCAATGGCATAAGAGATAATCAAGGTAATGATTTCGCAGGCAAAATCTATGTCACCTCTTCTGCAAAGCGATCTTGTAAAATGTGGGCAATGCCCCCGATCAGGTCAAACGTTCGCGATATCGCCTCCCTCCCATTCCACTTGCCCCTGTGTTCGCGCACAAAGCGCTCTCCGAAGCTCTTCGGCTCGTTCTGCGGCGCCAAAGACGCGCCTTGGCTTTGGTCCTGGACGCTGCGGCCGCGCCCCGACTTATTCGAGGACACTGCGCGGCGATAGGAGCGTCGATTTCTCGCCGTTCGTCCTGGATCTTTCCCGTGCGTTTGCTTGTAGGCCGACTCCACGATATCAGCAAAGTGAACATTCTGTCGGCTTGTAGAACCTGGACTCTTGAGAGCGCTTGTTGGAGATTGCGGGCTTCGTGGGACGCTTATCTCCGGCACTGGCGAATGGGACTGGCGGTCTTTCGGGGGTTGGTTTGCAGCGGTTATAAGCGCGGATCTGCTGCCAACGGTGAGAGACATGTTCAGATGCTGGCATTAGACAGTTCTGCCCCCTTTAGTCAGCGGGGGCAGTCGACTTTTAAAAGTTGGGCCGACGGTGATTAGTTCTAACTGATGCAAAGTATCGGAACTGAGACCTTTAAAAACTACACGTCTCTGCAACGAAAACTTGGGTGTGAATTTTGATATTCCTGTAGCTAACTTTCTGCAGTTTGGAAACTTACAAACGTGGTAAAAAATCATGTTTGCAACAGAGAACATCGGCAATATTGAGACTCGGAAGGAAAAAATAACCTACATTACAATATTCAAGCGCACAAAAAAATGTACACTTTAGTAAAGCAGCAAAACGAACACAACTTTTAACTAAACTTGAAACCCGCGACGGAACACGCAGCACACAGCAAACCCTAGTTTACTGCAAAGGGATTTCAAACATTGCAACTCCGGCACTACTGAGTCTTTGATGATTTTATTGCAAAGTCAACTTTAATCCTCATGCAACCACATGTGAAGCAAGAGAGAGATCAGACCATTCAACAGGGAAACCTTATTGCCCTTGACTGCAGCCAAGAACCAAAGCCCTCTCCCGACTTCACAAATGTAAACAAGCTCCTTAACGCCATCTGGCGGTGTGGTATAGTTTTGCAAAGATGTCTTTGATCCTTGAATTCTTAGACATTACGATGGGCTTCTATGCGACTGTTTATTAAAAAGCTAAACACTTTTAACCCTAAACTGAAAGATTAAAAATTAATTAAGGGCATCTGCCTCTGATTATGACGAAAACTTTGTTCCGCACATAGCAAAAATTCCCAAATATTCATATTCTACTCAAAATGGTAAGCAGATACTCAGGATCAAAAAATTCAAACGCTATGCACAATGGGTTGAAATACGTTTGGATGGAGGTCCTCAGAAGTCTTGAAATTTAACTGGTGGGACACGTCAATACAAACAGTTTTGAATGAACTTAACTAGAAAACAACCCCCAGGGGTCCAAATATCGGTGTTGAAAATTCATAGAGGCCTATGACCAATGCCAATAGGAGATACGTCTTTAAAGTAAATTTTAATGGATGTATATAACGCAAGTGCATTTTGCTTACAGACAAAAACGTNTATCTAGAAAACAACAACTACCCGCGGACTGTACATTTTCACGGATGTGTGGCGTATATTCCCTAAAAGTATGGTTATATTTTATGGTAGACAACCCCCAGGGGTCCAAATATCGGTGTTGAAAATTCATAGATGCCTTTGACCAATGTCAATAGCAGATACGCCTTCAAAGTAAATTTAATTGATGGATGTATGTAATTCAAGTGCATTTTGCTTACAGACAAAAACGTAAAATTTCCAAAACAGTTCACTGGGTTCGAGAGATGAAATGCTGTGGTACCCCACCTCTGTGTCACCGGAATAAATAATTCATTTTCGCGATTCTGTCTGTAATTGGCGAATAAGAAAATGTAATTGCGTGATTATGTGACCTTTTGAACTGATGCAGGAAAATGTACGCCCAGGTGTTGACCCGAACACTATGTTGGTGCATATTTGGTTTAGCGGACTAAAGTAGGAATCTTAAGTTGTACGTCACCAAAATAGCAATCAGCAATTATTGTTGCCAATTTCTGGTCGTTAAGCACTGGTATATGTCAGTGATTTCTAACCAGGGAGGAATTTATGAGTTAAGGGAGGATTTCTATTTGTTCACAATAAGTGTAGTATTTCTGTTTAAGTAGACCAGCGGTTCCAAACCTTTTAATATTACCTTATGTCATTTCTTGTCTAGTAGGGGAGCAATAAAAAGTTCCAAAATAATGGAAAAGGTTGGAAACAAATGGTCTAACTTCGTCAAAAACCGTTCGGCATTTGAACTAAATTTGTGTTCTGAATGTTCTGAAACACCTACTTGGTCTCATACGTTTGTTTCTTAAAATTGCTACGATTATCATTCCAGCGTATGCAGCACTTACAAAGTTTAACACAAGAGTAACCAGCAAAGTTGGGTGGATGCCAAACATACCGGCAGCGATGTGACACAAATTCCAGATTTTGTTTGCAAGTTAAACCGGTTCGTAACATACGCCTAGATCATTTACTACAAGATAAGGTATAACGCGTCTGAATACCAGGCTGCAGTCGCGATTTTAAAGACTGGAATATAATATCAATGTATTTAAACTGGACACCAACTTTACATGTTTGCTTCACATACATTTTGCCTTAAATGTGGATTTAGTTCTTTGGCTTGTGTGGGTAGTGAAGGTTTGGGGACACTTAAAACAACTATAAACATATTAAGACTTCCTTATCGGATGTTTGCCATCTTGTTAATTAGGCTCTGACGAGTTTAAGTACGGCTTTAGAGATTTTTGCACGTGTTACGTTTTGCCACAAATTACAAGAGTGACATGACTCACACCAGCAAATGCTCCACAGCAAATTTAATTTCGGCATCACGTACGAATACATCTAAGCTTGTGCACTCGCTTTTACTACTCACGAAAACATCAAGAACATCAGAAACTGAAGCAACAGATTAAAACAACAGTGATGAGATTGACGTGTGTCGAAACCATGATTTCCAACATAAAGCTTGTGCGGCCTTCTGTTTTGTGCGATGGCAACTGGTGAAAACAGAATTTCCCTCTATAAAACCGACTTGGCCTTGCGCAGTGTGTTGTTTGGCATATATGTAATAACTGGTGTTAAATGATTTCTAAATTCCACGTTTACGATTATATAAACTAANTGTTGGAGATTGCGGGCTTCGTGGGACGCTTATCTCCGGCACTGGCGAATGGGACTGGCGGTCTTTCGGGGGTTGGTTTGCAGCGGTTATAAGCGCGGATCTGCTGCCAACGGTGAGAGACATGTTCAGATGCTGGCATTAGACAGTTCTGCCCCCTTTAGTCAGCGGGGGCAGTCGACTTTTAAAAGTTGGGCCGACGGTAATTAGTTCTTACTGATGCAAAATATCGGAACTGAGACCGTTAAAAACTACACGGCTCTGCAAAGAAAACTTGGGTGTGAATTTTGATATTCCTGTAGATAACTTTCTCCAGTTTCGAAACTTACAAACGTGGTACAAAAATCATGTTTGCAACAGAGAACGTCGACAAATTTGAGACTCCGAAGGAAAAAATAACCTACATTACAATATTCAAGAGCACAAAAAATGTACACTTTAGTAAAGCAGCAAAACGAACACAACTTTTAACTAAACTTGCAACCCGCGACGGAACACGCAGCACACAGCAAACCCTAGCTTACTGCAAAGGGATTTCAAACATTGCAACTCCGGCACTACTGAGTCTTTGATGGTTTTATTGCAAAGTCAACTTTAATCCTCATGCAACCACATGTAAAGCAAGAGAGAGATCAGACCATTCAACAGGGAAACCTTATTGCCCGTGACTGCAGCCAAGAACCCAAGCCCTCTCCCGACTTTACAAATGTAAACAAGCTCCTTAACGCCATCTGGCGGTGTGGTATAGTTTTGCAAAGATGTCTTTGATCCTTGAATTATTAGACATTACGATGGCCTTCTATGCGACTGTTTATTAAAAACCTAGATACTTTCAACCCTAAACTGAAAGATTAGGAATTAATTCAGCGCATCTGCCTCTGACCATCACAAAAACTGTGTTCCGCACATAGCAAAAATTTCCCAATATTCATATTCTACTCAAAATGGTAAGCAGATACTCAGGATCAAAAAATTCAAACGCTATCCGCAATGGATAGAAATACGTTTGGATGGAGGTCCACAGAAGTTTAACTGGTGGAACACGTCAATACAAACAGTTTTAATGAACTTATCTAGAAAACAACAACTACCCGCGGACTGTACATTTTCACGGATGTGTGGCGTATATTCCCTAAAAGTATGGTTATATTTTATGGTAGACAACCCCCAGGGGTCCAAATATCGGTGTTGAAAATTCATAGATGCCTTTGACCAATGTCAATAGCAGATACGCCTTCAAAGTAAATTTAATTGATGGATGTATGTAATTCAAGTGCATTTTGCTTACAGACAAAAACGTNGAATTTCCCTCTATAAAACCGACTTGGCCTTGCGCAGTGTGTTGTTTGGCATATATGTAATAACTGGTGTTAAATGATTTCTAAATTCCACGTTTACGATTATATAAACTAAGTGCAACACTGACACCACAAACGTCCTATCTAATCTATATACAAGACACCCGGTTACATAGTATCCTAGTTAAAATGTAACTTCCAAAAACTTGCATACATAGAATTCAAACAAACGTATTAAAATCACTGTTGTCAACGTTATTGCATCAACCATATCCAAGCACTCTGACAGTTTAATTAGATCTATACAGTAATATGCACCCAAGGCTGCATTATATCAGACAAGTGACAGTTGTTCGAAACGCCCGAAAATCTGACAACTGATTTCG
>QXVZ01015559.1:0-11990 GCA_008931825.1 Phallusia fumigata | reverse complement strand
CAAGGCGTCTCTGACGTCATAATAACACAAGGTCGCCTGGAAATGTAAAATTTTGCTACCCTTAATTTTAAAGAATACCGAAAACAATGTCGAAAATATTTAAATTGATTTGAAATAAAGATTTGTAATTTTTTGCAATGCACAAAATGAATGTTTTTAAAAATGAAAGTTACTTTTGTTAACTTTAATAACTCACATTCTTGAACATCCGATGCAACCTCGCCCTGAGAACGTAGAGTTCCGGATTTCCGGTCGTTTCCGCTTCCAGTCGTCGAGTTATAAGCGCCAGACATTCCTGGTTTCTTCCCAAGCACGCAAGGCAAGCGATCGCGCGCATATGGTAACCTGATATTGACGGCTTCATCTCAGTAGATCGGGTGAAACACTCTAACGCTTCTGAGTAAAGACCTTGGTCGAAAAGACACTGGCCCTGAAAGAGAAAGTAACAGTGTTTCAGCTCCATAGTTTAGACTGCCGATATGTCTGTTTAACATATAGGTATTTTTTCCACGCCTTGCTGACTGGAAATCCTTGGAAGGCCGACTGCGATTCGGTATAACGCCTCTTGCAGGCCTGGCGTACTGTGATTCATGTGTGAGTGCCCGGTTATCGTTGCCCGGCATTTAGACCACAGAGTGAATCCCATCATTAAATTCCAGCATTAAAATATTGCAGAGCTGTATTTGCTTGTTGATTGTTGTAAAGCTAATGTGTTTGTTATGATTTTCAACTTGATATACGAAACTTTATTCAACCCGGGGATTCTCAAACTTTTATGACATACGACCGCATTCTAGCAACAAAATTATTTTGCGACCACATTACATCTCGCGAAAGGATGTTGGTCGATAGTTTTATTGGTTGAACTTACCTCCATGTAACTTATGAAAGCGATTTTGTCGAACAAGTCAGGGTTGTGAGGTTCTAGACCGAAGGCTTTCTTGTAATTAAGATGAGCTGATCGAAAATCACAAAGTTGCAAGTAGCTCTCCGCTCTTTCCACATAACAGTTCACGTTAGTAGGCTGCAAGGTGATCGCTTTGCTAAAACTAGAGATTGCAGCTTCGAATCTCCCTTCGTTTGAAAGTTCGATTCCACGGTTAAAGCTGGAAATATTTAAGGAACAAAGTTGGCTTCACATTTTTAAGTGTAAATGTAATGGTTTAAAGTTTGATGGCCTCCGACCTAAAACACAGTCGAGTTTTTTGTGCAAGTAGGAATACACGAGAATGTAGAATATCTTGAAGTATTAGAACATAAAAGTACGAATTTTATCGGGTAATTGGATGCAAAAATAAACTTTTTTCTTGATTGAGGGAAAAAACATAAAAATCGGAACGTTTGCCAGTGCGTTTATCCATTTCATCTTAGAGTGTTTTTAGTTTGTTTTAGCTTTTGTTAGGTTAATTTGGCCACAAATCACGTAAATTGTGAAAAACAGCAAATAAGAGTAAAAAAATGTCCTTTCGTGGTTGTAACGTCATTTTCCAAATCGGGCCACACGAGCTACTCCTCATCAATCCAAACTTACTGCTGATCCACCTTCTCCTCAATAACTTCCTGCATCCTCCTCCTGGTGGGAGCGTTTTCCCGATCCCACATCCTCGCCTCCCGCTCCAACATCCTTCTCTTCTGTCTCTTCCTCGCCTCCTCAAGGTTCTCCTCAGGAACGGATGTTGGGAAGATGGGATCCTCCTTTTGATATCGTTACGGAAACATTTTGACAAATCAATAAATTGACACAAACGTCATCATTGTGACGTCACTATAATGTTGTTGATGGCGTCAGTATGATGTTCGTTATAACCCGAACTCGTGTATATTCGTAATTTACTCGTTGTGACGTAAGCATGACGTTCGTCAGAATGTTGCAGCATTATATAGTGATGACGAAAGAAATTTTTGTGTTCAATTGAATAAAGTCGAAAAGTTAGATTTATAAAAACGCCTCAAAAGCGCAAACACACACACGCAAAATGACACGCGGCAATCGATAAATCATCAGAACGTTTGACCGGAAGTGATTGTTTCCGAAATCGTCACCGCACTTGAAATGCCGACACCTAACCATGAACATCCGGTAGCAAAACAAAATCCACTTACTTTGTCTCCCTCTTCGGTTGGTTGTGGTGTGGCCAAGGTTTCCTTTAATCTCTGCAATGTAATTGGTCGTTTACATTTTCTTTTAACTTATAATATTTACATGACGGTAAGTTTTCGCAGTTTTTTAGGACCAATACAGTGCACTAACAGTAATGCAGTATTTTTTACCAACTTCCGTGTGGTATTTTTACTTTTTGTAGAACTGAACAACAGTACGGTTTTCACAGTGTGTATATATCACGAACCGAACCAAGTCCGAGCCCTATAAACGCAAAATTCAAAACGTGACTACAAGTCCGCCCAAGCACCACAAACGAAAAAAATCTCTCAAAAGTTAAATTGTAAAATCGCGCTGAGACGGCGTCCTTACCAATGGGGAAGCGTTACGGTTCAATGAACGCACAGTGAGGGCCGTACTGCTAACACCATTTGTGATTTATCACTTTTCAGCATCACTCCATCCCATGAGGTGGCTGTTGGTGCAATTTCTGGCAGGCCTCTTCCTACTTTGAAGCTGGCTTTTAACATTGAAAATAAGAATATGCATCGCCAAGCAGTAAACGTTCGGTCAAACAAAAAGACCTTTTACGAATTATGTGCCATAAAACAATCTGCTATTATCCAATTATTTCCTACAGTTAGGAACACCAAGCATCGATCCGTTTATAATTATGACCATAATTATGCTGGTGGCGCAAATAATTGTAAAAAACTCTAAGTTTTATAATTCAAATGGTAACACATTAACTCATGTCATCGTAATTTGAGGCTAGTAGGTTCACTTAATTTGATTTTGATATTAGTCTCAAACTTTTAAAGACCCCTGCACAAAGTTTCACTTTCACCAAGCGAAATAAACTCAACTCAAGTTTTTTACTTCTGTGTCCCTGTAGTCAAAAGTATGTTTTATTAGTATATTTTTTATCCATGTTACCTTTATAATCAAGTCAGTTTCCGAATCAGTTCTTTCAGGATAAGAATCTCTCAAATCTGTATCAAATGCAACAAGGTTTCTGGTGTTTGTCACTTCATGAACATCTGACCCTGTCGGAGTCCCTGTGCCAAAAGAATTTGTTTATTTTTAGCAGTTTTATTCTGCAACAAACGTCATCAAATGCAACACTGTGTTGAAAAAATAGTGTGTTGGAAATGAATGTGTTTGGAATTAACTGACATTTTTAAGTATGTAGTTTAAAAGAAACAAATGTCCCACACCTTCTCCAATGGAAGGTGTTCTTTGTCTCCCAGCGGACGTCGGCCTATCCTGGCCTTGTCCAACAGATATCGTGTCTTTTGTGTCACTAGATGGCGATATCTTTTGCTCACTTTCAACAAACAGAGTTCCGCTACTTTTTGATGTTGCTGGTTCCCCCTGAGGAGAAACAAATATTATTAAGTTTTACTGCAATGGTAAAAGCTACTGTTTTCCAATTACAAAAATGATCAATTAGTTTTATTAGTTTTAAATCACACGTCTGCGTAACACAACTGAATATGGATATATGTACAAATTTAACTTTAAACTTTGGCTCTAACATTATATTTCCAGATCTATTTTGTCATATTGCACGTAAAAGTGATAAAATGGCAAAGACAAAACAAGGATTTGTTGAAGAAATATCATTAAAATTGTTGCTGTTGTTGTTATTTTGCGGCAATATCACAGCTGGTTCCATCAGCAGCAGTCAAGCATGCAGGCTCCTGGCCAAATTCACAAAATGTTTTGTAACTACTACTAGTACAAGATTTGTGGTGTATATAAAGTCATTGCAGAGTTTAGAGGTCACAGCTTGTAAAATTTACCTCATTATTCTCTCCACTTTCACCATTGTGTTGCCCATTATCCGAAACAGATACTGGCAGACTTGCCTCAGAAGATTTTTCGGTTGTTTCTGCGTCTATTGCATCCAATTTTGTTTTGCTTTCTTCTGCCACAACTTCACTATTGTTGTTCTTACTCATCTTCAACTTAACCGTGTTTGAATCCAGGATCAGAAATTTAGTTTTTTTTCGAGCGAATTTTACAGCGAAATCATTTTTGTCAGTTCTACTTTTTCTATTGGTGTTCAAAACAAAAGATTAAGTTTCCTTTTAAACATTGGCAAAACCTAAAATTATAATTAACTTTCAGTCTAAAAGGTTAATTTTGCTGCAGATTCACTCTTAAATGAACAGTTAGGAAATGAAATTGTGGCGCACTTACCTTTGCGCTCATTCGTTTTCGCGGTTGCTAACCAGCTAAAGCTGCGTAAGGTACAGTGGCAAAATAATTTTATTTTCGCTGGTAAGGTACTGTTTAAAAATATTTAACGATTTCCGTGTTCCTTGCTACATTTTTAACTTCATGTGGATTGAGCCAGACCTGAATAAGGTTCAAGTTTAATCCGTCGTCAAATGTTTCCACTGCCTCAAAAAAGCAAACAGCAAAATTTATTTGTCTGGAATAAATGATTGCTAATAAAAAGTGGATAAAAAACATAGATTCAGAAGAAAACAGTACAAATGGCAAAAAAAAATCCAGTCCTAACAGAATAACTAAAAACGCTTTGTGCATAGGGGGCGAAAAAACACAGGTAAATATTTGCATGCAAAACTAAACATAGTGTAAGGGTTTATGCCATAGCACTTAAATCCTACGAGTTCAGTGAAAATGCGGAAAAACACTGTCGGCGCTGTGTGTAAAGGATCATCACTCCAAGAAGAATGTAAGAATATAAAAGAAACAAACAATGATGACAAAGATGGTTACGGGCTACCGTTTGAAACGTGCCAAGCCTGACCAAGCACCATCTTACATTCATCTTCTCGGCTAAGCACAATAATATTTGAAACTTGTCGATATCATGAAAACGCCATCATCAGCTTCCAACATGATTTTGAAATTCTTGCTCAAATTTTCTCGACTTTTAGATCTTGAACAAGCGCTACAAATCATTATCCCATCTAAAACCTGGATAGAAAATAGACTTCGAATATTCTCTGACTTTGTTGGCGGGATAAAACCCAGTTTTTCCGCTTCTTGTGTTAGAGCCAAAACACCTGCTATCGCATTTATATCGCGATGTGTGGATGTTTATGAGGTCTCCGACTTCTAACTCGGTCTCATCACTAGCGTTTGTTGGTTTGTGCTCGGCTACAGCCTCTTGGTAGCGACTTATTGACCCGTAATACATGTAGTCGTCGTCCAAACTACAAACTCTTACTGATTCTTGAGTTGATTTCGCGAGCATCAGAGCGTAAACCAGACGACCAACCTGCAAATAATGTGTGTGAGAGTGGTACTGATGACGTTAGCGCTTGGAAAAGGTATTATAAAATCATAGGTCCTTTGAAAATGGTGGGGTCATTTGGCAAAAAAATATTCTAAAATAGGCAAATCAAATTAAAACCATGCATTGGCCGCATTTTTTTACGACGGATGTCGCCCAGTTTATAAGCATAAGAGCTGGGCAAAAATAATAAAAAGTGGAGGTCATAGATAGTTATAAACGCCCTTTAATAGGGAATTGTAACATTAATAAAAGAGAGAAAACCATGAACGTTTTCAAAACGCCAAAAGGTAAAACCTTGATGAGCATGTAGTACAAGGTTCTGCAAATCCAACTACTAACTAACGAAACAGCACAACTTGTTAATGTAGAAATTTGTTATTACGTTAGAACTGAACGTCCCAACAAACTGATCACAATCACTTAGAAGTTGAATGTCGTGAACGATTCCCAGGAAACCTTCGGGTTTTTCCCGATCGCAAAGTCGCAGAGATGACAAGCTATTTTCGTAGATGGTCATGATGTTGTAGCCAGGATATCTAAAAAAGTTATGTTGCTAAGCATTTGCACAAACCAAGGTCAGTATTTTGTAATAACCTGCATTTATCTTATGTTCACCCATATTTATTGACGATTAATAACCAGCAAAAGTAAGAATACAACACTTTTATCTTTAAAAAGGAAATTTACACACTGAAACTTCGCTTTGAAATTTATGCCCAAATTTGTTTTGTATTGGTCATATGCAGGTTTAACCTTCTTTCACAACAAGCTTTGTGTCCATAACCGTGCAAATGACAAACATATTGTGAATTGCTGAAGCTCGTTGGAAAACCCGCCTAATGCTGGCTAGCCAACAATAAATTTACACGCTAACTCAGCATCACTCACTTCCGTTTTGCCTCGTCATACACATCCGGGTCATCTGTAGCGAGAAACACATTCTTCGGGGATTTCCCCGCAAGGTGCAGTACCGAGGAGTTGGTCACGTGACACATGTAATCCTCCAGCGAATAAAAATCGGCCTCGTCGATGATCTTGTCGCTTCGACGAATGTGGACGCTGCGAAATTAAACCGAAGGGTTTTAGGTTGGAACCCCGGGAACGGTAACTTAAAACGCTTGTGACGTCACAAACCTACCCAACGACCGGATTCGAGAACCCGAGTTTACGCTTGAGCTGTTTTACGTCGATCTTCACGGATGGTTGCACACGTGTGACGTAGGCAAGCACGTGACCGATCCACCAGTGATGGGGGCGCTCGTGTGCGCCATCTAGTGCCGATTTCAGTTGCGTTGGAAGAGTCAGGGGGGCAAATTCGGTAAAGGGACCGAATGACCCTGTTATTATCAGTTTCACGACTCTGTGTGCGTCAGTGATTTCATGGCTCCCGTTGCCTGCAAGAAATTTAAGCACTGGTTAAATAATGACGAAAATATTTTTTTCTAAAATTAAAAAGTAGCAGCAAAGAAATGTATTTTTACAAAACTACCGTTCAAACAGAGTGTTACTTACTGCTGTGGCCACAACAATTATAACAAAAAAACTAGCTGAACACAATTATGCCATTAAACTTAAAGCAACATTATATTAAAAAGCAACATTATACATCGTCTAACTTTAATCGAATGCTTAAAGGACAAAATAACGCAAAATATCCGGAACTGAGAATATAATTGTTTGGCAAAAGTTACATGCGTAGGACATATTCGTGTAAGTCTACTAGTTTTGAAAGCGGACAGCTGAAGAAAGTCAGCATTACCATTATAATTGGCAGTACGTTGTTTCTCCTTATTCAAATCGAATTACACATTGGAACCTTGAATAATCGGTGCTGTTTCCAGATCCTTCTTATCAACATCATTACATGTTTTGCTTATTGGGAGGTAGGCGGTCTCGAAGAGTTCTTTCGTGTAAGTTGGAGTGTCGAAGTGAAGCTGCAAAGTTCGGTTCGTCCCAATACCAAGAAACAAACAAATCCCGATATGATGGATGAGACAACCGTGCCCGCATCCACCCTTCATTATGCAAATGAGCTTACGAGCTGATTTGCATTCCTTCGGATTCTGTTCCCCCAAAAAATATCAAGGGTTTTTTCCCGTTTTTTGGTTTGGTGTCATCTGTTACGTGACAGTTATTTTTTCACGAATTGAGACACACCCTTGGGGTTAACTACACTAGTTTGAAACTTGCCTGAAGTTGAAACAGGGAATTCTCAACCTTTTTCCCAATTTTAGTCGTTACTTTCGGGTCCTGGTGAACTGATGTGCATTGATAATTTTCTGGAAAATAGGTCTCACTTATAACGTAATATGCCGCAACAACCATAGGACTGTAGCAGTTCAATGGTAATTACACAGTTTTTTGTCATTGGGTAACTTGTTTTCTCTAAGGTTTTTAATTAGGCTCTGTGACTGCTAAGGACAGTGGTATTGAGTTTTTACAAGTTGCATGCATCGAACTTGATTTGATTACTCACGCATTTCTATGAAAAAACTACCTGCAGTATACTTACCACTTAATTCAGAGCACATACAGAAGTTGCGGCAGTATTATTACATGCATCAAGAAATGTTTACGACACTAACACATAAACCAAAGTTTAAAAAACGTTGTAACCTACTCGGAACAACTCTTCGTAGCGTTTTGTGGAACCTACAATGAAATATTCACACGTTATAAAATACGAAGTAAACAAGTTAGTATGTTGGTTATGGGACTGTTACCTCACCGTCTATTGCCATTTCTTTACGCACTGGTACAGATTTGTAGATGCTTTTTCAAAACACAAAACAATTGGAACTTACTGCTCTACACTTGCGGAAAAAGGGCACAATCTTAGTCATAGGCGCCGAACACGAGTATGCCGCATACCCGAGAATTTGACCGACGTTCGTCAGGCTTTATTTACTGTTAGAAAATTCTTTTGAACTTCAAACCATTCGCAACAAACGCCATTGAGCTCAAACGAGGGTATTGTCTCACAACCAGGTAGATGTTCGCATGAGAAACCACAAAACACGAGGGAAAAAATGGGAGTAATAGTGACGTCATAGTGAGCCTGTGATGCAATAGCCACTCTGGCGGGAAAGAAATGTTAAATTTACAGCGGAGCTTTGCCGTCGGTAACAAGTATGTTTACATTCGTTCCCCGACACAACCCGTTGCCTTTCCCAACGGTAAATTTGCATTGCGAGAAGTGCTTAAACTGCAAGCCTTAAGATAGTCGCACCCTATTAAGCTATTTGGTATTTCATGAAGTCATTTTGTGACGTCATATAATTTGGCATACCCGAAAAAATTCAAAAAGTCGGCGCCTATGATCTTAGTATAACCCAATTTAAACGCATTATACGTATAAATACAGTAAAGTCTAACACATATATAAAGTATAAATTTTCCGCCAACGTAATGATTTGCGACGTCGATTATAGTTGTTTACGTTGATATTTGTTATGATCAGCCTGCCCGGAAGGCCCAGCATTTATTTTTACAAACTAATGACATTTATAAGNCGCCAACGTAATGATTTGCGACGTCGATTATAGTTGTTTACGTTGATATTTGTTATGATCAGCCTGCCCGGAAGGCCCAGCATTTATTTTTACAAACTAATGACATTTATAAGGAAGCGATTTTCGCCAAATTACCACGACAAAAAATCAAAAACAATCCAAAAAGGTGAATACTTACAATTTGGCGTTGTACAATATCAGCGCCAACTGTGTTCCGAAAAAGACAAAAGCAATTGCTGCAAAAAACACTGGGAACATATTTTTCCGTCTCATAATCCTTGCACGCAAATACAGCATTGTAAATCTGTGGCTTTTATTACAAAAAATAAAGGTTAAAGGAAAAATTGGTTTCAGTTATTTCTGCTGACCATTTAAATAAAACAGAAAACAAATCTGCAGTAATATTTATGCGAGAATGACATTATAGTAGGTTAACAACAGGTACACGTTTGTTTCCTGTTTCCCGCGCTTTAGGCCAAGGGAAAACAAAAAATGGCAAGGTTCGTGCTGCATACATACCTAATTACTTCTCACAAACTGCTGTATAATACGTAAAGGACAAAAGTATCAACTACCAACATACAACAACTAGATGATGCAGTAAAGTTACTAGCATAAAGGGACACAAAAGGATTCAGCTAATCCAAAATCAACATGAAACTGTATTAAATGCATTTTTATTGCACAGTGTACCCCTAACCTAGTATCTTACTTATGTATATTTTGCTTGCTTGACTAATTGACAACTTACAGTCTAATTTACCATAGGATTAACTTAGTCTAATGTAACTTTTTGTCATCACGATATCAAACATAAATCATAAACTTTTACCAAGCCAGGTTGCATTTTTGGTCCAAATTTCAACCAGGTTGCATTTTTGGTCCAAATTTTATTGACCACCAAAACTGCTTGTGCCAGCATTTGAACCAGCCTGAATAGTCTGTTCAGTTTTGGGGTCTCATTTAATGTTGACCTAATTTTACGACTACACCAAACTGCTGTTTGCTAACACGCCTAAAACTACCAACATATCTTTGTCTGTAGCCATCAAGCCCAGCAAAAAACTTGCTGATCCACCTGTTGTATTGATCTTTTGAGCGCATTGTTGGACAATCACAAGAGATGGTGACGTCTGAATGAAAGTACACAATGAACGTTGTTTGGACAATAATCCTTTGTCCACATTGATCACACACGTTATAAGGCAAGAAGCGTAAATTTGTTGGGTGCTGCAATAATGGAGAGCTCTCAAATAACAGTGGCCGGTAAGAGATGGGTAGAACTAGTTGTGGCAATTTAAGCGATCTTCTGCTGACGATCTGGTATAAATATAAAACAGCGAATATTGTTCTGAAAAGTAAACCTTACTGCAAACTTGCTCTTCTGCTACTGGAAACATTTAGATTCTGAATTAAAACTGCACTATCATGAATTTATTTGAAGACATAGTCGTTATAGGGACTTTGCAATGTTTAAACACAGAAATAAAAAATCGTGCTTCGTTTGTTTTGACTCTTTCTGCAACTGAAAAGATCTTTTGTTTTCTGTTGCCGCCCACTTGTATGTAAGCGCTTCCGTTTTGGTCCAAGGCTCTGCGAATGGTTCGATCGACCATCTGCACTGCAGCATCATCTTACACGAACAACTGTTTAAAACTCACATACCGCCCAAAACACCTAAGCGTTAAACCAAAAGAGGTTTGAAAATAATAATCAAGGCGTAGAAAAACCTTAAACAGGGAAAACAATAATTAATCTGCTTTGGTTACAAGTTAGTCGGCAGTGATGTTCATTCAACCGACAAAATTTCTTAGTTTTAAATCAGCAAGAATAACGTGGCTGCTTTCAATGTGTCAAATAAGCGAACTGGCAGCTATGGGCCTCAAAAGTTTGTCAGCCGAGAGAGAGGGTGCTGTCCACGTTATAACGACTAGCTAACCTAACTACTAAAGCCCATTTCAACTGACGAGGCCCCTTAAAGGTGTTAAAGTATGCTTCATTGCTCTTCAATGGCAACCCGCGCCTTTCAAAAATCTTCGGCCCCAAAGCCTTAACTTCATATTTGTATTTACTTTTGCTTCGATATGTTTTTTCACATGTGCTATGTTGTGTGTCTAGAATCCGTTTGCCGACGTTCTGCAGTATTTTTAAGACTGCCTTGGTACCCTGGCCTCTGGTAAGCGTTATTAATTGTTTGCATGTTTCGATCTTTTACATGGCTGACAACTATGTTTTCTTCACAGAAAACCGTGTTCGTGTACTTGAACGTGATCGTACTGTTAATGTCGAGCATTTCAATTTTGAATACAAAGCGTTTCTGGTAGCAACACGCGTTTTCAGAAATTGGGACCAAGTTTATCTAGTGTGACGTCAGCGCGGTGCCAGGCGCGCAAAAGTTTCTGACNGTAAGCGTTATTAATTGTTTGCATGTTTCGATCTTTTACATGGCTGACAACTATGTTTTCTTCACAGAAAACCGTGTTCGTGTACTTGAACGTGATCGTACTGTTAATGTCGAGCATTTCAATTTTGAATACAAAGCGTTTCTGGTAGCAACACGCGTTTTCAGAAATTGGGACCAAGTTTATCTAGTGTGACGTCAGCGCGGTGCCAGGCGCGCAAAAGTTTCTGACGTTACAATTAACTCGAAATTGATTTCGAGCAGCTTGTTTTTTACTACTGAGATATAAAAATGTAAAGAAAATCCCGAATGTTATTTTTATGCCTATTAATGGTACATTGTTTATCTTAACACAGAGGCTGGGTATTTCAGTTGTTATGAGACCGGAATTATCGCAGTTATTATAAGCTGGGAGTTGTTATTGCGGAACGAGGGTCGCTCGACATGGATCTGCTGGGTCTTCCTACATCAGGGCAATCGCGCGTGAAACAAAAATGCGCCGAAAACTTCCTTGAGCGTTTGGTAGATTTTCGCGACAGACAAAATATTTTTAATTATTTAAAAGGTGTGAAAATTTTCGTGCTTCCATCAAAAGGTAATGCATCTTATTGCGTTGCTCGAAACACGTTTGGCGTTCTGATTGTGCATTAACAGGGCCAGAAATTTGAAAATATTAACCTGTCTATAACCTGACCGTTGCTA
>QXVZ01015553.1:0-16274 GCA_008931825.1 Phallusia fumigata | reverse complement strand
TGTGTTATGTGAGCACTGTTTAAACATGTTTGAAGTTTATTGTTATTTAGGCAGTTACTTTGTTTATCAGATGCTGCATGTCTTGCCACTGCTAAAATTACATTATTGTTTGTTTTGTCACAGAACTTATGCGCTGTTGCAGTAACTGTAGGATCTGATTAAAATAAGTAGGTAGGTATCGTCATTGCCAACTGCCAAAATCGGAAACAGTGTGAGTACAGATAAACAGTGTAAGTGGGAATTAAGTTGTCACCCCTTGATGTTGGAAAGATCAGCCTGAAATGGGAAGACATAGTTGGCTATTATTTATTGGTTTTAACATTGTCTTTTCAACTTGACGATTCATTAACATGTCAATAGATAGAATTTACAAACATTAACTTATTTTTCACAAGTTTGTGCAAATCTTAAAACTTAGCTTTAGTAACTTTATGTTTTGATTAATGACAACTATAGAAACAAACTTAGGTTGTGTCACCACTTTGAAATAAAACAAATTGCCAAAATATTAAACATGTTATGGTTTACAGAATTTGTATTGCATTAATTAATAATTTTACAATGTCTGCAACAAAAGTAGCTGTGGTAACTGGTGGAAACAAAGGCATCGGCCTTGCCATTGTGCAGGCGCTGTGCTCAAAATTCGATGGTGATGTTTTTCTGACGGCAAGAAACGATGAACGTGGGCAAGCAGCTGTAAAACAACTCGAAGCCGAAGGATTGAAAGTGAAATACCACCAACTTGATATTGATAACATGGAAAGCATAAACAAGTTGCATGCTTGTATGCTACAAAATTATGAAGGAATTGATGTGTTGGTCAACAATGCAGGAATCATGTTTACATCATCTGACAATGCACCTTTTTCAAGACAAGCAGCTGACACACTTAAGACAAACTACTTCAGTACTCTCAATGTTTCAAAGGTTTTACTTCCCATAGTAAAGCCTGGTGGTAGAGTGGTCAACATGTCCAGCCAGTTAAGTCTTTCAGCATTAGGAAAATGCAGCCCTGCTCTACAGAAAGTGTTTAGATCAGACAATATCACTGAAGAGGAGCTTTCAAGAAAAATGAATGAGTTTGTTGAATTTGCACAACAAGGAACCCATAAAAAAAACGGCTACCCAGAAATGGCATATGGAGTCTCAAAAATTGGTGTAACAGTTATGACTCGAATTCATGCAAGGATGATGCAGCAACAAGGCAAGAACAGCATTCTTATCAATTCTTGTTGCCCAGGGTGGGTTAAAACTGATATGGGTGGCCCACGGGCTGGACGTACACCCCAAAAAGGTGCAGAGACACCCGTATACTTAGCATTGCTTCCAGATAATACACAAGAACCCAATGGTGAATTTGTGTATGACAAAAAAGTTCAGGTATGGTAGTCTAAGCATGGTGTTTTGGTTGTAATCCCGAATGTGACAACTGCAAAGAACACTCATGAAGTTAGTTGTTTACACCAGCAGTTTTCAACCTTTCTTGGCCACAGTCCCTGGTTGTAATACAGATCATGTTGATTCATCCAACTAGCACCACTAGAAAGTTGGAAAGATTAAGACTGAATAACATAAAAGTTGTAATTGTTTCAAATCTGCATGTCAAAACATGTTCTCCTAAACTTCTTTCAGATCAAATTTGTGTTTATGATTTGAACTACCTCTGGTGTTTTATGGATAAATTTGTGTCACATATCATAATTGCAGTATGCAAAGACTTTTTACAAATTATTTCTTGTAGTAACTGTAGTACTAACCATTTGTTTGCCTCACTACTGAATTTGTTTGTTCTTTTACCTTGTATTTTTTACTATGTTCGCACTAAATGTAATTTAGTTACCTCTTTTAGTAAATGCTGGAACAATTAGTTAGTGAATTTGTATTATTATTATATGTTGTGCAAGTTTAAGTTTATAATTCATAGTAAAACATTTAACAAATGCTTGCACATTTCTACAGAACATTAATAAGTGTCATAGTAAATTTAATACCATGTCAGCAAGCAAAGTAGCTGTGGTCACGGGTAGCAACAAAGGCATTGGTTTTGCCATTGTCAAAGCTCTGTGCTCAAAATTTAATGGCGATGTTTATCTGACGGCTAGAAAAACTGATCTTGGCCAGGAGGCAGTCAAGAAGTTGGAGGCTGAGGGTTTGAAAGTTAAGTTTCACCAACTCGACATTGATGATGAAGAGAGCATTAAAAAGTTGTGCAACGACCTTTTGGCCTCGCATGGAGGAATTGATGTTCTTGTGAACAACGCAGGAATAGCTTACAAAGTGGCAGACCAATCACCATTCGGAGTCCAGGCAAAAGTCACCATGAAGACCAATTTCTTTGGAACACTGAATGCTTGTAAAATCTTGATTCCCATTGTAAGGCCTGGTGGAAGAGTGGTCAATGTCTCTAGCTTTGTCAGCAAGATGACATTAAACAAATGCAGCCCTGAAGTGCAGAAAGAGTGCCGATCAGATACCATCACTGAAGAGAAGTTATGCCGTATGATAAACGAGTTTGTTGATGCTGCCCAAACTGGAACCCATGAAGCTCTGGGATTCCCCACAACAGGTTATGGTGTCTCCAAGCTTGGTGTTACAGTGATGACAAGAATCCATGCAAGATTGATGAGAGAGCAAGGAAAAAATGACATCCTTATAAATGCCTGTTGTCCAGGTTGGGTTCGCACTGACATGGCGGGACCCAAGGCCACCAAAAGTCCAGAGGAGGGTGCGGAGACCCCAGTCTACTTGGCTCTTCTGCCAGATGGCGCCACTGAGCCACATGGTCAATTTTTTTCTGACAAAAAGATCCAACAATGGTAGACATTTGCATGAATTTTGGTTTGGGTTGTGGTTGTGCATTGTCGGATTTGCATCAAATTTATAAACACTCTTTTCATGTGGTTTCATAACTTTTTTGAACTCTTTTTAACTGTTAACAGCATGAACTTTCATTAAACTTGGTTTAAATTACTACACTTTATGAAGTTCCAAAACAGCAAACAATTGTTTTACACACATAAGATGCCATGTGCATGAACTTTTTAATTTTTGTAATTGCCTCATAAATCCCTGTCAACAGCATAACTTGTGTTGTTTGATTTTTATATAAACAATAAAAAGATATTACTAATCAAACTTTGTCAAAAATATGCAATGTCATTAGCTATGGGCAACAGAAGCAAATATCTGTTAGGTTTAACTTTGTGTTTTTGAAACCAAAAGCAAATTTATTAACTAAAGAACCTTAATTGAGTTAGTTAAGACCGTTGGTTTTTAAGTTTTTCTGACCACAAAACAGCAAAGTATGTTTTATTCATCCACGGTGTTGTGTACATAAATTTTAATTGTTTTAATCGCCTAAAAAATCCACCAAAACAACTTAATTTGTGCTGTGTAATTTTTGCAGAAAATTAAAATATAAGTGGCAATCAACTTTTATACCTGTATAGTTTTAACTTTGTTTTCTGAAACCAAAAGCATAATTATGTTCACTCAACTGCTAAAACCACATAAAAAATCTATTTTGTAAAAATCACAGCAGCAATAAGCAATGTGGCAAGTGAAACCATTGTTCGATGAAGTTCGCTCCAAAACCTGCTGTGTAACAGAAAATATCAGGTGGTACAGGAGAGTCACACAGAGGGACAAAAAATGGTGGCTAGGTTTGTCAATTGGGCACTGGCTACAAAGTGGATGATTAACTGTCAGTGTCACTGAATGAGAAGGGAGTAATTCATTTTAAAAACTCAACCAATTATAATATTAAATTCAGTTATGGTTTTCTCATGCCCCCGTCCAATATTTCTAAGTTTCAGAATCCTAAATTGGCTCGAGGCTAAAGAAACTAGGTCCATTTCTAATATTGTTGCTTTATAAACTAATTGGGCGATCATATTTTCTAGAAGAATTGTGAACAGATCCGTGTTTAACATTCGATGTTGTTTCAAAACATGTTTGTTTGCACAATGTATTGTTCAGTTTTTGTTTGAACAATACAGAGGCAAAAAATGGCAAAAAATATTTCGTAACTCTACCGATAGAGGGGAAACCACCCATTCCGCAACAACGCAAATCTGCAAGTCATACAGAACGAAATTTTGTTGACTCATAACCTTGATACGGTCAAAGAAGAAAGCGGAAAATTTTACGACCGGTGCAGAACAAACAAAGTAGGCGAGGCAGTTGTGTGCTTATGATCAGGGCTAAATGTAGGTTTGTTGGTTGGTTAAAGGTGAATACCTAGCTGAATACAACGCTGTATGCATTAAAATGTTTTGAGCAGGCGATTAATGGAAGTTAAAAACAGAAGTAAAAACAAATAAACCAACCGTTTATAAATAGTGTTTTATGCTACCGAAATTTGGTTTGAAGGCTAAATGCCTGTTTCTTACCGTTTGTCTGAAGTTAGTCAGTGTTGCCGATATTAAACGAATTCAAGCAAGGTTATGCAGCAGCAAGGCAAGAACAGCATTCTTATCATTTCTTGCTGCCCAGTGTGGGTTAAAACTAATATATGTGGCCCACAAGCAGGACGTACTCCCCAAAAAGGTGCACAGACACCGGCATACCAGGTGGTACACAGGAACCCAATGGTGAATTGGTATGTCTTGATTATAATCTCTAAATATGCTTCTTAGAACGAACACTATAATGGCGTTAGTTCAAACCGTAGATTTTCAGGTTTTTTTGGCCACATACGCCATGTCATTTCAGTAATCTTGTTTATTAGGTGCTTAACACGTCACCTTTATTTATATTATTATGTGTAGGAACCATTGTATAGTGGAAAGCATCGTATAAGGTTTATCAATCATAATTAAAAAACATCTTTCCACAGAATACCAAGAAGTGTCATAGCAAATTTACAATCATGTCAAAAATTGCCGTGGTCACGGGTAGCAACGAAGGCATTGGTTTTGCCATTGTCAAAGCTCTGTGCTCAAAATTTAATGGCGATGTTTATCTGACGGCTAGAAAAACTGATCTTGAAAGTTTCACCAACTTGACATTGATGATGAAGAAAGCATTAAAAAGTTGTGCAAAGACCTTTTGGCCTCGCATGGAGGAATTGATGTTCTTGTGAACAACGCAGGAATAGCTTTTAGAGCAGCAGATACGTCACCAATCGGAGTCCATATAAAAGTCACCACGAAGACCAATTTCTTTGGAACACTGAATGCTTGTAAAATCTTGATTCCCATTGTAAAACCTGGTGGAAGAGTGGTTAACGTCTCTAGCTATTTGGGCAATGTGGCTTTGAACGAATGCAGCCCCAAAGTGCAGAAAGAGTTCCGATCGGACACCATTACTGAAGAGAAGCTATGTCGTATGATGAACGAGTTTGTTGATGCTTCACAAACTGAAACCCATGTTGCCCAAGGTTACCCCACAACAGGTTATGGCGGCTCGAAGCTTGGTGTTACAGTGATGACGAGAATCCATGCGAGATTGATGAGAGAGCAAGGAAAAACGACATCCTTATAAATGCCTGTTGTCCAGGTTGGGTTCGCACTGACATGGCAGGACCCCAGGCCACCAAAAGTCCAGAGGAGGGTGCGGAGATACCAGTCTATTTGGCTCTTCTGCCAGATGGCGCCACTGAGCCACATGGTCAATTTGTTTCCGAGGAAAAAGTCAAAGTGTGGTAGACATTTGCCCGAATTTCGGTTTGGATCGTGGTGTGCTTGGTGTCATGTGCATGAAGTTTTTAATTTTTTTTAATTGGCTTATTAGATATACCCGTCAACACCTTAAATTGTGTTGCGTATTTTTTTAGGAAAAATCAGTACTTCGAATTACTGTGAACGTTGTGATTTTGTTACTATGTCCAAAGGAAGCAACAACCTGTAAAAGTTAAGCGAACACGTATTTATGGTGATCTTACAATCCAAACATGCTCTCTTCCAAAAAAGTAATACTGTTGACGCGTAGAACAGAAGAGTCGTACGTTAAACCAGTGCTTGCTCCAAAAGCGTCGCAACATATCCGTTTCTTAGTTTTTTGTTCTTGTATTAGCAAGTGCAACTTTAATAATAAGCGTCGTTATAAAATTCCCATCGCTGGTGCGTCGAAAGTCCAACCAACTTTTCCAAAAGTGTCGTATCGAAAAAAATTCGGGAGGGTTATTTACCAAAAATATACTCTTATTGTTGAATTGTGTATTTGAGCGAAACCTTTGACTTGCAAAGACGGCGGGATTCGAACTAACAACCCTGTGGTTAACAAGCCGAATAAGTCTGTCAAATATAATGCGATCAATGCAGGCAAACCGAAAAACACGATTTAACACCGCTAATACGTTTAATGCAAGCACTTGCAAATAACCTGCAGGTAAATAGGCCACAACGTGCTTTACCGTCGCTTTCCGACGAGTTTGTGTTGATAAAAAGATTCCTGTAAAACCACAACGATACCTGTAATCGTGGTCGTGGACTTTCGTTAGTGGTCTGCATTGGAAGGTTGTGGATTTTCCGCGACAGCATTAAGTCACGTTTTCCTGTTTTCAACGACTCTCTGCCCAAAATTTAATCGCATTTGTTTAACACGTCATTTGAAACGTGGGAATTCGAGTTTCGGTTAAGAAGGTGAATGTCCTTGTTGGTGAAGTGGTAGCTTCAATGGCAATGTGCCACTAGTCACGTATTGTTGACCGTTTATTTTATAACTTGTTCATTAGAAATGCGAGAATAGGCGCACAAATAACTTCCCAATAACGGTGATTTGGTTGAATCAAGCGACAATGCAAAACATGTTTACCAGTTTTTCTGATATAAGTAACCGTGTCTTCATTTCGTATCTCTTTATATGTTAAAACACACGGCTGAAACAGGGGTAGAACTGAAATAAACCTTTTAAAAGCATTACGGTTATTCTGACAATTTGATCTCTTGATTTATGCATATATTTATAGTTTGCGTGCATTTTGATTAAGTTCCAATAAGTTGAGGTCTAGATATGCCTTTCAGAGTGTCGTATGATGAGAGTTAATACAGGGTTATTTGTTTTTTTGTTGTTTGTGTGATATTTTGTGTGAACTTTGAGGCCGATGTGAGTTGAACTGTTAAATTGCGTTTGCTCTAATTAGTGACAGATACTGTATCCGCCCAATAACATTTAATTATCAAACGTGAAGTATCAACAAGTTTGTACTTACTCCCACGCAAATACCAAAAAAAGAGCTTCGGTGAGCCCCAGCGTGATACGGTACGTCAAGAAAATATCACTTGTGCTTAGAAGTATAGACGAAGGTTTACCCAACCAATTTTAGCATCAATGTGGTCAGACAAGATAAGTTTTTAAAAATGTCCAGTGATGTTATCGCCCAAGTCAGGGTAAGCTGGTGGTTCCCCACCTCATTTGATGCAATTCAACCCTTTAACTAAATTGAAATTTCCCCCTAACTAGACAAGAAGCGATATATGATAAAATCAAAAGGTTTGGAGCCACTGGTCTACCTAAAAGGAAACACTACACTTATTATAAAAAACTATAATCCGGAAATTCCCCCTTAACGAAACTTCGAGAAAGCAAATTCAAAGGCGCGTTTGTTTAAAAAATGTGTTTAAAATTGGAAACCCATCTCCAAAACCAAAGACACACCAATATTTTACACGAATGTTTTGCAAACAAAGTTTTTGCATCCGTTGTTCAGGTTCAGCACAGAGAAAATCTGGATTCTAACTGCGGACAGTTTAGGTTTATTTGCTTTAATTTGATGGTAACCGTTGCACCAGTTTAATAAAGCATAGTAAATTTTATTGTAAGAGCTGTTACAGAGATTGCAATCTTTTACCAAGGATTTAAACAGGCATCTATGCAAATGTTAACATTTTCCACGTAGCGTTATAGGCCCTAATTCTCATCAAGGTTTAGCGATAAGATCAATTTGTGTGTGTGGGTTGTGGTTCAGGAGAGGGTAGCATGTTATGAACTTTGCCTTGACGTACGTGTTTTTTGATATGTTTTGCATACAAGGCTGCTCTAAAGCAGTGGTACTTCTGGCGGGGACCGCGATTTTTGTTTGGGCATGAAATATATTCAGTCTTTCTTAGCCTTTGCTATATCGCGTGATTACTGACATATTCTGATTGAACGTTTCATGTACAGCTTTGAGTGCGCTTTTGTGGCACCACCACGCTGCATGTAACGAGACTGCGATTGTGACACAAACGAAACATTGCTGTGTTCTAATCGCGAAACTTAATTTGCGTTAATTTTTACTGGACTGCGATTCATTGCGAAAAGGGGGTCGCTGTGCAAACTAAAAATCTACAAGTCAGTATATAGTGGAAATTATTTCCCCAAACTTGGTTCATGATGATTACAACAGCGTATGTTACAACGTAGAAAATAATTTCAGAACATTTCGGCCTAACAACGGTTTAAAACACTTGAATATAAAAAATAACCCAGTTTAACGTCAAGTTAATAACTTTCGCAGAAAACAGTTAATGTGAAAATTGCCCAGTAAAAGTTACACAGCAGTTTTACAACGCCACGTAAGATGTAACAGGATTACGAGTCTATTTCAGATGTGGTAATTTCGCTAAATCCGTGTTTCTCGTGTGATGACCTTTTCTCATCGATGACAAACCGCTATGTCATCATTTTAACCAAAGTACGCCACGTAATGATGTACTAGTGCGGTAGAAGTTAAGCTACTTGAGGTCAAATGTGCCGGGAGTTCTCGCAGTAAATTATGGAAATTCCGAAATTGTGTTAGGTCTGTCGTCAGACATAGTGACGTTGGTAGTTGGTTGGTAAATTTAAACCTGGAGTTGGAAATGTTATTCGACAAAATCAGACAACAAGTATTATTCTGTTGCAAACACATCTTTGAGACACAGATCAAAATCCATTGTTTTATCTTTGCTAGAACTTCAAATTACCGTGAATTATATTTGACAATAAGAAGTACCAAAAACAAGTTGGTAGTGCGGTAAGGTACGTTTGAACCGTACGGTACGCAGCAAAACCAATAAAAGGTACAGCAGGGTAGTACGGTACCTAGGCTTACATTTAAAAGCCTAAGATTTAAATCCGTGGTAAAGGACAACGTGGTTTTTTAAACAAGGGGCAAAGCTTTTTATTATTTGATAATTGAAAAAGGTTTTAAGATTTGCCATTAAACTGGTTATGAAGTGAATATAACGTTGTTTAATGACACGCAAAGCTTACAGTTAGGTTGAATGGTGGTAAAGATATAACTGAAAAGTTGACCTTAACGTTTTTGCATAAATACTTCACATTAAAAATAAAAAACGACGACTTGGGGCATATGGAATCCTAAACGCAACCGAAAATGCGACAAAAACAAAAAAGGATGTTAAATCTTTGTTTAATCTCGAGAGATAAACGTATTTGACAAAATACCAACCGCATTAGGTTTAATATTTTGATTTAAAAAGGAAACTAAGAACATTTTCTTTATAGGGCCTGCGATTTTGGCAAGAGGATTTCTTAACTAACTTTTCCCAGACAAACAAATAATCACAAGTTTAAAAAACGCTTTTTCACAAACGTAATATAACCTTGTCAATCACTTCAAATTATAGGCGATGGCGCAATCTTACCCAACTAGGTTAATAAAAATTAATCCACCTAAAGTTCTAATCCAAGTGATTCACTCATTTATTTTTGTGCCCACCTCACGACACGAAGCAGTCAGGTCGCTTATTATCAGTTATAAAAAGCAGGTAATAGTGCGAGTCACAGGACAGACACCGAATAGCCATGGGGGATCAAATTTACCGGCTGGTGACAACAAAACTCGCTGCTCCAGACCCGGTTTGTTTCAGAATCGGGAAACACGTCTGGAGACATGAAGTAACAGACAGGGTTTATAATTTTTATCAGTGTTCTGAAACTAGGGTATCAAATAGACTACATTTGAAAAGTTACTTGTTTGAGATTCTGTTTTAAAATTGTCCGACTGGTTATCAAAATTATCAGGTGTTTTGAAATACGTTTTATGTAGGCGTTTAAAAACTGCGCCAGTCATATTTAGGGCATAGGTAAAAGATCTCTTCTGGGGACGCGGCGTGATATTTGTGTGAAAGATTCTTTTAAAGTACGAAATATTATTTTATGTTTAGTCGCAAGGGGTTTACGAAAGGCTTTTATACAACCTATGAACAGATTTAAGTATTCTGAACATTTTAAGAACATTTTAATATTGGTAAATTTGAACGTTCCAACACCAAACCAAAGAATTATACATTACATCGGTCGAAAAGTAAGTGGTTGTCTATGCACATAGCGAATTGGTAAATAGCATGGACCTAAAATTTGCAGGTTTAATGTGAAAGTAGTTCGTGCGTGCTTTTCAAATTCGCTAGAAACCACTTTTCTCAATCAGTGACGTAAAAGATTTATATTGCATCACCGTTTCTGTATTGCCTCTGGCAGAAAAAGAAATGGTGGATTTTTAACATAGATCCCTGAAGCTTTGCGGCTTAAATTTGGTTCGCCAGTTAGTTTTTGATCTCTATCTATGTTTTACGTTGACTTAATTGTATTATAATTTGTACAATTAACGGTTTTAAACTGTCTGAAAAAAAGATACAATCCGGTGCCTTTGTGCAAACACCTTCCGAAGCGCTTGTTTCAAAGGTAGAAAATTGAGTTTGTAAAAGGTAAAAAAACTGCAAAATATCTTAAAAGTATAGACACTAACATTATAAATGCGCTATTAATTTAACAAATTTCGCAAAGAGACTGTGCTCATGCACGTATCGTTTTGTTTTTTGGGTGGCCAACAATTTAAAAACCAAAACTCCAGCAAACTCGTTGTTAAGCAGAAGATTTTGTGTGGATATTTTGCATGAGGAAACAGACTAAGCTGACCCACTTTATCTTCCCCGTCACATTTGCATGCAAGTTGAACTCTAACAACAATTTTGGCAAAATTTCACCGGAGCAGCTACGTTTAAAACCGCAAAGCAAGAGGGAGTGATTGAGTTTCAAGCCTCCTCTAGCACAAAAATGCCTTTGTGCCTAGCTGCTATCCAGGGCCTGTACATGAAGGGGGTCTAAAAAGTACTCTGTTCCAGGGCCGAAGAGCCACGGAAAAGGAGGGCTTCATGGCAGAAGGATCGATATTAAATGGGCATTTGTTGAAGTTCATTCACAGTAAATCATTAATGGACCTCAACTTTTTTGTAGGGCCCCCAGATTGGTTAACACCGCCTTTCAAGATTTTTCAAGGCGGCCTATGTTGCTGACATAACGAAAAATCTTTCACACCTATCGATTCGATTTTAATATTTCATGAAACAACGCAAAAAACTACATATTTTAAAAAAGCACACAAGCACGTTATGTACCAGATTTTAGCAAAAGATGACATCATATGACCGCCAATATTTGCTAAACTTGTTGAACTTAATACAACCTGCTTATCATACCGGTTTCACTGCACCTGCGGTTTTGCGTCAATCATCTGTAACACTCCTTATCGCCAACCAGATAATCTGTTATTAAGACCTGGGCGAAAATGTTGCACGGTAGATGAGAACGGACCGCTACGGGAGGATTAAAATGACATTAAAAACATTTGTTGCGGTTTTCGTAAACATTTACGGAGCATGTAGCTTGACATTTGATAATCCTAACAACACCGGTAGAGGATTAGTCGACAATTTTAGCTTTCCCACACCGCCGCCTTACCACACACGAGCCTGTTAAGTGAGATGGGTTAAAAAAGCGCAAAAATATGCAAATGCTTTTACAGGAAAGATTGAAAATAGCCTATGTCACGTTCTCCAAGAAAAACCTCATTAGGGTAAAAATAAACTTATTTCGGGCGCCTAATACTTGTGGCTGATTATAAATTAATCGTTTACCAAACTTTAACTAATGCTCATTTAGTGATAAATAAAACATTTTGAATTTTGTTACCAGTGTTGAATACATTTGAGCACTTCTTTTCACCCCTTCGGTCGTGGGCCCCAAAACAATTCACCTGCTGGAACCCCCTATCATGGGGCTGGTACGTAAGTTCCACGTTTTTTGACAGTCAGTAAAGTTGGACTTGCAACTTTAACAGTCAGTAAAGTTGGACTTGAAAGAGAAATCGCATCAATTTGGCACAAAATTTAATTATCGCAATAATTACACATGATTAAATGATCGACGCTTTTACAACGAACTCGTCAGATCCAATTCTACAAACTAGCCATAAATCATGTCAACATAAAGATCACAGTGACCGGTTACCACGGACTTTATCAGGTCAAAGTTCATAAAAAAAACTTTTTTCGCTTGATATCCGATAGTTTACGGTCCACGGAGATATGTAAACGTCATTTACATTCAGGTGCGTCCTTTCGTAACACTGCAAGGGTGCTTGCGCTTTTTAGCCGCACCTAGCAGTAGTTTTTGAATCAGTGTTAAGGATTTCAGGATGTTTAAGATTTCAGATGTTGTGCTTTTGTGAAGATCTGTAAAAATCTTATAAGTGTGCTGCCAAGAGCCGGAGTTGTTGCTATAAATGTGTTTTGTTTTATTTAAGAAATCACATAAGTGGCATGTATAGCATGAAAGTGGATTTGTTGGGTAGTTGGAAGAAAGATACAAAAAACGTTTTTTTGCAACTTCACAGATTTACACGATGTATCGTAAATTCTAATTTTGCCGAATCACCAACCACTAGATGAATAAAATTCTTAGTAATTTTTTTCATTGTTTTTAACATATTCTAAGTGTTCCCAAGTTAAAATATTTGTAGGCGTTCGTCAAAGTAATGCTCCATGTAGGTAAATGTGTAAATTGTTTGACAAGCGTAGCCTAAGGGAGAAACAAAGTTGTTTGGCATTTGATCGTCAAACCGCAAATAGTTTAATGGTTTAAATTGCCCGTGTAAAGAAAACAATTTTGTCCGGTAGAAGGTTGCTGTGTAAACGTAAAAACTGTTAGAGGTGCATTGAAAATATTTTTTACAGCATANGAAGCACGCGCGTATCACGCAGCGTACGCATGATTACCCATGTGGTTTTGTTGTCTTCGCAAATGAGTTCGTCCGTAGTAGACTATTTTTTCCAAACTTTGTTTATTGATTTCTCAAAATACACTAAATAACCGTTTAATTTATACGAATTAAAAAATGCGATTTTCCTTGGCTGTATCATTGTGGTAAACATCAAAAATATGTTGTGGTTGTTTTTTGACAAGTATACAAAGTCAAATATCTAATAAATCAAGCATGACAAAACGTTCAAAATTTTGAGGTTGTTTTACACAAGTGGTTGTGACCTCATGATTTACATAGTTTTTATTTATTTACCTCATTTACAGTTTGCGAATTACACGGAAGACATATTTAATAAAAAAGCGAGTATAAACAGATAGACATGTTTGTGTTTAATATTACACACGCTAAGCAAAATACCATAGTCGAAATTGAACACGATTTTTTCAGTACAGTATTTCGTGATGTTTTATGATTGGTTTTATAAAGCGTGTGAACTGTGGCGCAACTTGTGCTAAAATACGTGGTCTTGATCTTAATTGTAGCTAGGAAGTGTCGTATGCGTACCTTTTCCTTTTATTCACATGCAAAAATTTGTTTCAATCTAAATAGCTAAATAAACCCTCGAAAAACCCCAAAGCTTACAGAACCCTGGTTGAATGGCTCAGGTTTGCATCTTTTCACTCCACGGAGCATGCGCAAATCACGCGCCAAACATGCATACTACCAAATGCCATTGTTGTTTTTCTCGCTAGTTTGCATGTGTTGTGTCCAAGTATGGTAACGGATTTTTCGACCCATTAGCTTCCAAATTTTAGCAGCTTACACCGAGTACACAAAACAAAAGCGGCCTTTTCAGCCTCTGCTTTGTAACGGAAACTCAAGTGCTTTGGTCTCGCAAGAAAATATTTGAGGAATTTTCTTTAAAAACTGGGTCAGAGTTTTCTATCGGGTTTGTTAACCACGAGAAAAAGCAAAAGAAAAATTTACTTTACAATTCCTATGTTAAGTTTTAATAAATTAATTGGCTTTTTTTCTGGTTTATGTAAAGTAGTTAAACGTTTACCCAGTTTAAAATTTGTGTTTTATTCATATCAACAAAAAATTACTAATGGATTTTAAACAGTGGTGAAAATAAATATTATGCCTTACTAATGGTGGGTAATCCATGTTTTTTACCAAAAAATACATGTACAACGACATATGCCAGATTATTAAGACCTGATGAGCGAAAACAAAGTGTGTTGCAATTATTGGCGTGTTACAAATAATGAATCATAAAAAATACGGACAAATCAAACAGGCTTTTTAAAAAAAATTCTGGTTAACAGAATTTGTTAGACGCGTTGCTGGTTATCATAATTTTTTTGACAAGTTAGTAACTCGAAAATGCTAAAATGTGCGCAAGTTAAATCCCCGTAACCTCACGAAGCACTTAGGCATAACGCTTGTGATTATTACCAACCTATGCATGGCCTACAGCCGCGAATTTTGTTGGTCTTAGTTAAACCGCAAAAGCAACAGGGATTCACCAATGAAAAACTGTGGGGGGGGGAACATGTAGGAACAGAATTAGGAGGGGCAAAAAAATTAATTACTGCAATTTTATTGTTTAAACATTAGTTTAACTATTCTTGCCCGATTTTTTTTATTTTTTATTAATCATTTTTAATTTTCAACAGCTCAACAGAAAAAACAGAGAGAAAAAAAAATGTATAACCTAAAATGGTTTGATTAGGACAAATTTATTCTTTACCTAAACGAAGTAAAAAGAAAGAGGGATCTATGTTATGCTGTAAAAAATATTTTCAATGCACCTCTAACAGTTTTTACGTTTACACAGCAACCTTCTACCGGACAAAATTGTTTTCTTTACACGGGCAATTTAAACCATTAAACTATTTGCGGTTTGACGATCAAATGCCAAACAACTTTGTTTCTCCCTTAGGCTACGCTTGTCAAACAATTTACACATTTACCTACATGGAGCATTACTTTGACGAACGCCTACAAATATTTTAACTTGGGAACACTTAGAATATGTTAAAAACAATGAAAAAAATTACTAAGAATTTTATTCATCTAGTGGTTGGTGATTCGGCAAAATTAGAATTTACGATACATCGTGTAAATCTGTGAAGTTGCAAAAAAACGTTTTTGGCATCTTTCTTCCAACTACCCAACAAATCCACTTTCATGCTATGCATGCCACTTATGTGATTTCTTAAATAAAACAAAGCACATTTATAGCAACAACTCCGGCTCTTGGCAGCACACTTATAAGATTTTTACAGATCTTCACAAAAGCACAACATCTGAAATCGTTAACATCCTGGAATCCCTAACACTGATTCAAAAACAACTACTGGGAGTCGCTAAACGCGCAAGCACCCTTGCAGTGTTACGAAAGGACGCACACCTGAATGTAAATGACGTTTACATATTTCCGTGGACCGTAAACTATCGGATATCAAGCGAAAAAAGTTTTTTTCATGAACTTTGACCTGATAAAGTCCGTGGTAACCGGTCACTGTGATCTTTATGTTGACATGATTTATGGCTAGTTTGTAGAATTGGATCTGACGAGTTCGTTGTAAAAGCCTCGATCATTTAATCATTTGTAATTATTGCGACAATTAAATTTTGTGCCAAATTGATGCGATTTCTCAGTAAAGTCCAACTTTACAGACTTGTCAAAAATGTTTGAAAACGTGGAACTTACGTACCAGCCCCATGATAGGGGGTTCCAGCAGGTGAATTGTTTTGGGACCCACGAACGAAGGGGTGAAAAGAAATGCTCAAATGTTTTGAATACTGGTTAATTTTAACAAAACCTTTTATTTTATCACTGAATGGGCATTATTTAAAGTTTAGTGCACAATTAATTTATAATTAGTCTTATGTGTTAGGCGCCCGAAATAAGTTTATTTTTGCCCTAATGAGGTTTTTCTTGGAGAACGAGACAAAGGCTAATTTCAATCTTTTCTGTAAAAGCATTTGCATATTTTTGCGCTTATTTAACCCATCTCACTTAACAGGCTCGTGTGTGGTAAGGCGGCGGTGTGGGAAAGCTAAAATTGTCGCCTAATCCTCTGCCGGTGTTGTCAGGATTATCAAATGTCACGCTACATGCTCCGTAAATGTTTACGAAAACCGCAACAAATGTTTTTAATGTCATTTTAATCCTCCCGCAGCGGTCCGTTCTCATCTACCGTGCAACATTTTCGCCCAGTTCTTAATAACAGATTATCTGGTTGGCGGTAAGGCGCGTTACAGGTGATTGACGCAAAACCGCAGGTGCAGTGAA
>QXVZ01015552.1:0-17968 GCA_008931825.1 Phallusia fumigata | reverse complement strand
GTTGTTGTTGAAGATATATATCATTTTAGACGTAAACATCACTTGAACATCGCTTTACCTCACAATGATTTGTTATTTTGTTACAAAGCAACGTTTTTACATCAAGTGCACACATATGATAAAGTACATCTACATAAAATGCTCGAAATGTTGTCCCATTAAAAGTCGACGCCCATCAGAACACTGATGAACCCAAGCGCCAATATTAAGGGGATTTCCCCGTAGTGATGTAGCCCTGCGGTTGTGTTACCGCCTCCGACAGTAGTTGTTGTTGTGAAAGAAGTTGTGGTTGTTGTAGTCGCGGCAGCACAGGTTGTTGACTTGGTTGTAGTCGTGCCTTAGAAATCAGAAATCCAAATGAAAAATAAGACGAAAATCAATGTGGCATATCTTTTTTTTACGCTGTGCCTGTGGAGAATGAAAAAAAGGGCGGTGGTGGTTTTACGGGGCACGCTCGCTTGTATGACGCATACATATTGTGGCGTGACGAGTTTTGCTGATTGCAGTAAACCTTAACCAAGGGGGTTTCTGGATGCTCGATAAATATTGTAGTAGTTCACGTATGCTTCCAACTTTTTACTGTATACCATCTTTACACATACCTCCTGCGTGATTTGAGTGCAATACAATACGGTGTTAAGGTTTTGCGGCTAAACTAATTCATTAATAAAACTAAATAAGTTTTTGCAAAACAAAACGATATAAATTCATAATAACCGGTTGAATAGGTAAACAACTGCAATGGTTATAGACGTCTGACTCGAAAGTCTGAACAACTCAATTCCCAGGCTATTTTGATAGCTTTGGCGCCTAAAACGATTTTTGACGATGTAGCTTGCAGCGCCTTTTTCCACCTTCCAACAACTGTGCATTCCTCATAACGCCCTTATGTTGCTCACCGAACCCTGGCTTTGTTATTGCTTCAGTGGTATTGTCTCCATGATTAGTTTCCCAACGAAACATAAACTCGTCCTTGCACATTCTTACCTGTACAAGAAGTTCCATTTCCAGTGAATCCAGTCATACAAGTGCAAGTGAAGCTTCCATCGGTGTTCGTGCAATCGGCGTTTGCATGACAGAATCCGTCCATTAAGCATTCGTTACTATCTACAGCGTGGTGAATTTAGACAATAAACTTCGAAGTGACGGTTAATGAGAATGGGCGTTTAAGCACCACACGTTACAACAGTTATTAGCTTATTGAAAACGCTTAAAAATCCGTCTGAATGGCTGACATGAATCTATCAAGCTAAACGACAATGGTAACGCTTCTTACCATCACCGGTAAGGGTTCCTCCGTCAATCATTATTGACGATCCTGTATGAGCTTTGAGCAGAGCAGTGAAGTCGTCCGCAGTGTGGGAGGTTCCATTGAATGCAAGTAACACAATGATTTGACCCGGTGTGCCGCTCACAACTTGTTCAACCGTCACTACGAGGCTTTGGTAGGATAGGGCGGTGTTGTTCGCTAAATCTCCAAAAAAATCTTTGATCTACAAGTTCAATACAAGTCACAAGAATGTTTCGCTTTAGCCCGAAGAAGTAGCATTTGTGTTGCGTGCTACCTTTGCTATATACTAGAAGTTACATTTACCGATAATTCCAGGGAAGTTGTTCCTGATGTTACAGCCGTTGTTACAGTGAGAACTGCACGGTAGTCGTACTCATATCTCACAGCTAAAAAGAACAAAACATGTTTATCTATACCGTTTCACCTCGTGTGTGGTCGCCGTATTTGCACTTTCTCTGAAGTTGAGAAGGCGCTTGTCATGTCTTTACAGAAGACTCGGTTTGTTGACAAGCTATCTTGCGCAAACAAACAGCTAAATTCACCCAATGATACGCTTGTCCCAGATTGAATCTACATTTGTCATGTGTCACTGGCATTAGAACTGGTGTATACGACTCCAAACAGCTGGTGCAGTTGCACAAGGATTTTATTGTCGACAAAAAGAATTTGAAACCGTTTCTTTGACATGAACTTCAATTCGAAATCATAACCGACCTTCGCAAAAGGTTCCGTTGCCTGAAAACCCGGTGTTGCATGAACATACGAAGCTTCCTTGGTTGTTGGCGCAAGTTGCGTTGGCATGACAACCATGAGCTCCGACGCACTCGTTAATATCTGCCCGAATAAAAATTGCGTTGTTGCTGTAGAAAAAGTTTTGTAAAAAAAACTATCCTTTTCTAGGCTCTTTTAACGGAAAACTATTTCAAAGCGGTTCAAATTTTCACTAGGCTCAGCGCGGTGAGATTATGTCCTTGAGTGTTAGTTAGCTCAAACCCTATTTCAAGTTTTGTATATCGTCAGCGTTTAAAGCCAAGTCGCATTCGAGTTGCACCGCAAATAACGCTTTTTCTTTTGTAATGGTCAAATTGTGGATCGGCCGATCACTGGCGTTAATATTTGTTCTTACCTGTACAAGACATCCCTGTTCCGGTGAAGCCAGTGTTACAGGCGCATGTGAAACTGCCGTTGGTGTTCGTGCACATTGCGTTGACATCGCAAGTATGGGTTCCATCGACGCATTCATCGGTGTCTGTATTATTTACAAACAAAATCTTAGTTTAGATTTAATATTGTGGTTCAGGCTTTTTACGCCTTTCTGTTCCGAACTAATTTGCAATTTTTGAAATTGGTAGTTTTTTAAATTCACACTTGATGTGTTTTTTCGGGATAATGTTATTTTCATTGTTCAAACTTGTCTTTTAGAAAACTATGTAAAGGTTACTAACGAGTGAAACAAAAACGTAGCTTAAGGACCAAGTCTATGTAAGTTACTCACCAATACATGTAATCGGGTCCATGTTTCCATTCACCATGTAACCAGGGTCACAGTTGCAAGTGTAGGAACCGTCGTTGTTAGAGCATGTACCGTTCGTTCCGCAATCGTATCCCAAATCCATGCACTCGTTAATGTCTATGGAGTTGATTTGCAAAGGTTTTGGCTGAGAGTTTGTAATGCAGGTGATAAACGCATACACAATACAAACCAAAACATTGGTTTTAAGTACTCTTTTACAGATATTTCTGGGCGTTTTTAAACGGGAATCTGTATTGAAGGTGTTTAAATTTCCACTATAGTAACAGGCCGACTATGGTATGCACTTTTTGTTTGATAATCATGTGCTGTTTTTAAATTAATACCGTATTTCCAGTTTTGTGTATTGTCAGCATTTAAAGCTTTTTATCGCTGATTTGGTGAGTCGCTTTAAGCCACGCCGAAAAAACCGTTTTTCTGCATGTTTATAAAGTTGCAGTTTGTTCGATATATCGTATGAATGTTTTGTTCTTGTGACCTGTGCAAGACATCCCTGTTCCAGAGTAGCCAGCATTGCAAGCACATGTGTGACCGCCGTTAGTGTTGGTGCACCTTGCTTTGGTATCGCAAATATGGGTTCCATCGACGCATTCATCGATATCTGTGTTGTTTACAAACAAATCTTTTATGTTAAATATGTAGCTTCAGGTTTTTATCCTTTTTCTGCCACTTATTAATTTAATATTTTTTAAATTCATGCTCGACGGGATATTGTAATTTCTATTTAGCAAACATATAGCTACATGAAACAAAAAACATGAAACAAAAAAGTAGCTTATGGACAGAATCTAGATTGTAACTTGCTTACCAATACATGTAATCGGGTCAATGGTTCCGTTCACCATGTAACCGGTGTTACAGTTACAAATGTAGGAGCCGTCGTTGTTAACGCAAGTACCGTCGGTTCCGCAATCGTATCCCAAATCCACGCACTCATCAATGTCTGTAACGTTGTGCAAATAATAAAACGTTGATAAAAATACAACTTAAAATTAAGGTCTTGTATCAAATTACAAAACAAGTAAAAAGTTTTGCGTGGGAGTAGTTTTTGTTACTTTTAAACAATATAAGCAATTTTATACCGAAGTAAATTCGTAATGGTTTTTGATTGTGAGTCGTCCAACTATAGAGAATAAAAAGTCATAAATTTTGTTCGTCTAAAATGGTGGTTTTTAAACAGAGGTCCACAGAGAGATGTTTGGGGGTCCATGAGCTTTGAATTCATAAGATAAAAGCACTTAAGCGAAATGAAAAGAAAATAATCCATTCCGTATGGCATACGGCGTATGTACTTTATTTCAAAATTTATCTGTTATTTTCTAAAAGGCCACTTGAAAGTATTAACTGATTTCCACAGCTTTTAGCCAAATCGTCAAAGTCCAGACCATTGATACTGTTTGGAAACTCTAGTTTAAAATATGCTTGTGTTCAGAGACAACTCATTCCCTTTTTTTTACATTACTGCCGGTTTCTTACCAGTGCAGACTGTTCCAGCTGGAAGTATGGAATTCTAAGCAAACATTTTTGTGATGGTGATTGTTAAATAACTTCTCACCCGAGCAGGTCGTTCCTGCAGGAATGAGAGATGAAGGAGAGAACGTGGTTGTGCTTGTGTCGTTATAACCGCTGTTACATGAGCATTCCACTAACGATAACCCTCGGTCTATGCATGCTGCGTTGGTGTGACAAGGGTGGAGTGTGGTTGAGCATACGTTGGAAACTTAAAAAAAAGGTTTAAAATTTAATCTGATGAAATTGACTAATTAACAATCAACTCACTTCCTTCGTTGTTTGTTCCAGCCACAATGATGGTGTCCCTTGACATGTTGGCGACGGTAAAGTTTTCGTAGGCGAGGGTTTGAACACTTGCGATTGATGTGATAGAACCTCCAGACCCATCCGGGGTGCTTGTTGTGACGTTGTACACGACGAAAACTGTAAAAAGCTTGTTGATATTATTTATATTGCTGATTTTCACCTTTTTTATCCCACTTAAATTTGATCATAGCTGTTGATCTGTGAATGAAATGCTCGCGCCTATTTGATGCTTGTTTCTGCACTTTTATCCCGGCCATCGATAACGACACACTCATATCTGAATCACAGTACGCCAGGCCTGCAAGAGGCGTTATATCGAGCCATTGTCGACCAAAGCATATCTATTCAGCAAGGCGTGGGCTAAAAAATCTATCCCGCGATGGGATTCAAACCCACTATCTGGCGCTCTAGCAACTGAGTTACGCAGACTGAGTGGTAAGCCTGTCGAATTACAGACACCGCTGTATGCTGCCTGCTGCACATGTCCGCTTCCAGCAGGGAATAGCCAGATAGATTTCTGCCGTGGGTTCAAATCCGACTGCAGATAAGATTTTTCTAACCCACGCCTTGCTGACGGGAAATGCTTGAAAGGTCGACTGTGATTTGGTAAAACGCCTCTTGCAGACCTGACGTACTGCGTCATAGGTAAATAGGTGGATACCCAATTTCAGCAAATTGTTTAGCTTACCCGCGCCAAAGTCAATCTGAGCCGATCCGAGTCCAAATAACACAGCACCAAAGATGACTAACGCTGTTGCAGCTTGCATGTTTCCCTTTTTAAACTTATAACTTTTTTACCGTACGTTTTCTGCAATATCGCAAAACTTTAGTATCCCAAACGGTGGCGTTTTTCTTCCCATTCATCGTTGCCTAAATATAGTTCGACATGCCTGTAAATGTCATTGCACACTAAAGCGTTTAGTTACCGTTCCTTTTCACTTTCCTTGATCATTGTTATTGAGGTTTAACATTGGAGGTAATAATCCCTACTTTCTGCAACTCTGTGCAGACAAACAAGTTTCGACGACTGTTTGTAACATTATCTCGGCTTCGCGTTAGGATAAGGCATCTTGTTGTTTTTAAAACAAACACACAGGATGGTTGGTTTCAACAGAATGAGTTGACGTGAAGCCTGTCCTGTGTGTAAACATGCGCTGTGGGTAAATATGTACAGGATGCCGAGGCAACAAATTCAAATACAAGTAGGCATACCGTATCTCGGCCTTTACTTACGTTAGGGTATGGTTGACATTAAAAGACTCTTGTGCTAGGGGCGTACGTCTGGATTATGTTTGGCCCTAGCTACGGCTAAAGAATTCCCATTGTCTGACCAGTTGTTTTTTGGCTTATCGTACCTGTACATACCATTAAATTTCGTAATCAAATTATACTACGCACTGCCCGATTCCTTTTTGTCGTCTCTCAGCCGACAACACCGTGTAATTTGAGCGGGTGTCTGTTTAAAAGTTAAACAACGGCTGAAAAAGTGATAGTGAAGCTTAAATGGTGTGGTAGGGGGTGCGTCAATCGGTTAAATCTTAATTTCGTTTGCTGAAACGCAAATGCAAGTGACTATTCCATTCCAGGCCGCCTATCATCGGTCGGTCGGAACCAATGACCAAGCGTAAAAGATTATAGTACTGTAACTGCCTGATGTTTTCAATTAAGCAATTAACGTTAAAAAGAATAGGCATNGCGGGTGTCTGTTTAAAAGTTAAACAACGGCTCAACAAGTGATAGTGAAGCTTAAATGGTGTGGTAGGGGGTGCGTCAATTGGTTAAATCTTAATTTCGTTTGCTGAAACGCAAATGCAAGTGACTATTCCAGGCCGCCTATCATCGGTCGGTCGGACCCAATGACCAAGCGTAAAAGATTATAGTACTGTAACTGTCTGATGTTTTCAATTAAGCAATTAACGTTAAAAAGAATAGGCATTTTACAACGGTTATCAGCATTTATTGAATACTTTTGACAAAACGTAAAACGTGTAGATATTCGCGCTTGCTTTGCAATAAAAAGTTGTTGGTGCCTCTATGTACACAAACACACGAGGGTTCCCCCAGTGTTACACGATTCTTATAGTTAAAAAGGGGAGGAATATATTCGGTGAGAAAAACGACTTTTTACAACGCCACGGAAACGAAAATTGTTCTCTGTGTTTTGTAGGCAAAATTTTTTGCATTGTCATTCAATAGTACAAGGCAAAATTTCTACATAAAGTGCTCAAAATGTTTGGCTTATCAAAAGTCGACGCCCATCAGAATGCTGACGAACCCAAACACCAATACCAAGGGGATTTTTCCGTAGTGATGTAGCCCTGCGGCTGTGTTACCGCCTCCGAAAGTAGTAGTAGTTGTTGTTGCGGAAGGAGTTGTGGTCGTGGTGGGAGACGTTGTAGCAGTGCCTTGGAAACAAAACCCGATGTTGACAGGTATAATTAAAAAGTTTGTGGCGAAGCGCTTATAAGCCGTTATCAATTGTGCGGCTAAGAGAAAAGAGAAAAAGGGGTGGTAATGATTGTAGGGTCACGCTCGATTATAAAACCACACACATTGTGGCGTGACGAACATTGAAGAAGGTTTTGGTGGTGGCAGTGAACCTTAACAAAAGGGGTGTCTAGGGGGACTATCGTAAGCGTTCACGGAGCCTCTCACCTTCTTACTTTTACGAAATACTTTCTGCGTGATTTGCGAAACAAAGCAAAAACCGATTTGTTGGGCAAACAATTGCAATGGTTAGCCCTTTATCGACTAATTGACCATCTGCGCCTTCGTTATACCGCCCTTACGTTGCGTACCTATCTCCTGCTTTGTCAATGCTTCAGTGTTAATTGTGTGTCGCTATGATTTCTTTCACTACACAACATAAACTTAATCCAACAGTTTCCACACAAACTCTTCCTTTGCGTCTTTACCTGTACAAGAAGTTCCATTTCCAGTGAATCCGTTCACACAAGTGCAAGTGTAGCTTCCATCGGTGTTCGTGCAATCGGCGTTTACATGGCAGACTCCGTCCATTAAGCATTCGTTGAAGTCTAAACCGTGATGTAAGAATCATTTAGTGTAGTGCCACTGAACTGAAGTAATATTTAAGTGGCAACAAATGATTAGAACATTCGCTTTACATAAAAAATGAGGTTATAATTTTAACATACAAACTGCAATATTGGGACCGTTTTTATACGTAGACATGTTTTAGAAAGCAAAGACTTATTGTTTTACCTGTACAGGTAACCCCGTCACCCGTAAAGCCCGGATTGCAAGCACAAGCAAAACTTCCCAAGTTATCGGTGCAAGTTGCGTCGCTGGCACAGTTTGAGGCGCCGTTTTCACATTCGTTAACATCTGTCAATTGAAAAAAGGTAAATTAAATGTAACGACCATTTTGTCTCATGTACAAATTCTTACTTGTACAAATTATTGTGGAGTTAAGTTGGTAGCCAGAGTTGCAAGTGCATGTGTAAGATCCAGCAGAGTTCGTACACGAAGCAGTCTGTGCCCCGCACACTGTTGTGTTTCCGTTACATTCATCGACATCTGAAATATGTACGGCGCTGTGCAGTTTAGGTGCTAATAAATGTATCAGTGTCGTACCACCAAATTTAACTATTGATTTCAGATGTTATCAACTTATCACTTAACGTTAATGCGAATGTGCGTTTCTGTACCACGCGTTATGATGGTTATTTTAGCCTTTATTGAAAACTTCTCGCAAACAGTGTAAAGCTATGCATAAAATTTGCTTTACAATAAAGTTGTAGGGGTCTTTGTGTACAAAAAAAACACGAAAACAAAATTCACCCAGTGTAACACGATTTCTGTGCCTAAAAACACGACAGCGGCAGAATTACATTCTGTTCGGGAATGGGCCATACTTACGTCGCCAGTTAAATACCAACAATTCCGTGAAATTTGACGTTAATACCTACACAAGTCACCCCGTCTTCTACAAAACCGGCATTGCAATGACACATAAAACTTCAATCTGTATCAGTGCAAGTAACATCGCTGCTTTTATCGTTGATGAACAAAGGCTCGATTTGTTTACGTGTTTCAACATTTCCAATAGTAAGCGTACCATTGCCTATTTCAACTTTTATATCGCTTTAATATTGTACTGATTAACACACCAAGTCGACCTTACAGCTTAAAAACACTTAAATTTTGAGCGGCCTTTCTTTTTTATTGGTGAACGATTTTATGAGAAAAATTTAACAAAAATGTCAAACTTTGTCACACGTATAAAACCTAACCTGTGCAGCTGGTTCCTGGTGGAACGACAAACCCATCAAACATTGATGTGCTTGTGTCGTTAAAACCGGTGTTACACTGGCAATCCACCAACGAGAACCCTCGGTTTGTGCACACTGCGTTGGTGTCGCAAGGATGGAGTGTGGTAGAACATACGTCGGAAACTGAAATCAAATAACAGATAAAGAACAGTTTATTTGATTCTTTTTTGAAAATATTTAACTTACGTCCTTCGGTGTTTGAGCCAGCCACAATGGTGTCCCGTGAAGTGTTGGCGATGGTAAAGTTTACGTAGGGGACAATTTGGACACTTGCTATTGTTATATTCACGCCTCCAGACCCATCCGGAGTGCTTGATGTGACGTTGTACACGACGATAACTTTTAAAAATATTGTTTGCGTTATTTATTTGCTGACTTTTTCCTTTCTGTAAACCACTAAAAATTAATAGCAAATTATGCTAATGTTAAGTTTTTGAAACTTACCGGCGCCTGGAACAATCCGAGCCGATGAAAGTCCAAATAACACAGCACCAAAGATGGACGCATCTTTTTTTAATGTACGAAATCTGCAATATTGCCGAATTGTTAAGGTTTGTTTCACAAGCAATGACGCCTCTCCGTGTATTGAGGCGATTCGTTACATGAAGTTTTAAAACGCAGTGGCTGCTTAACAAACGCCTTATACCTATTTCGGTGTATGTTGTCTGCAAAACTTCCGTGACTATGATTGAACATGTCGGTGAAATGTTAAAGCATGTGGTTTCTGACATATTGCAATTTCCTAACCTCCACCGATGTAAGTTAACACTGGAGGTAATAACCCCCACTTTCTGCAACTCTCTACGGGTAAACAAGTTTTGACGACTGTTTGCAATATTCTCTGTCGCGTATGGATAACGCATCTTGTTGTGTTTTAAAACAAACACACAGGATGGTTGGTTTCAACCAAATGAGTTGACGAGAAGCTTGTTCTATGGGTAAACATGCGCTGTGCGTAAATATGTATCAGGTGACGAGGCAACAAATTTAAAGATAAACATGCCTGCCTGTTTCGGAATTTGCTCTTTGTATCGAGAAAGGTTGACATTAAAACATGCCCGTGATTGGGCGTACGTCTGGATTGTGTTTGGCCCATCTACGTACCGTAGCTATGGTCAGAAAATATAACATTGTCTTGTCTTGCCATTGTCTGGCCAGTTGTCGCTTTGGCTTGTCGTACCTGTACATACCATTACATTTTACAGCCAAGTTATGCTACGCACTGCCCGATTTATGTTTGCCTTCCTCAGCCAACAACACCGTGTATGTTGAGGGGGTGTTTGTTTAAAAATTAGACAACGGATCGGAAAGGAAATAGTGAAGCTCAAATGGTGTGTTGGGGGTGCGTCATTTACGGTTAAATCTCAATTTCGTTTGCTGAAAATTTGGTTACATAGACAAGCCCCTTTTGCAATTAGTGTCAGCTTTGACCCAAAGAGGCAATCTGATTTTTGATAAAGAACATGTTTGTAAATATGCGACGCAATTGTTCTATAAAAACAATATATTAGCGTGTGTAAAAGTCCAATGACCCAACGTAAAAGAATAGTACTTTTAATATCTGATGTTATAAATCAGCAGTATCTGATGTACATCACGATTATCAGTGTTTATTAAAAACTCTTCACAAACCGTGTTACTAATTGCGTAAAGCTTTCATTAAAATAAACAGTTGGTTTCCTCATGCGCAAATACACACGAGGGTTCCACCCAGTGTTACACGATTCTTATATACTTGACAGGCGAAGATATACATTCGGCGAACACAAATAACAAGTTTTTACAACGACAAGGGCACAAAAGCAAATTGTTCTCTGTCTTCTTTAGGCAGAAAATTGTTTGTCATTCACTAGTACAAGGCAACATTTTTACATCAAGTGCGCACATATGAAAAACTACATCTACATGAAGTGCTCAAAATGTTTGGCTCATCAAAAGCCGGCGCCCATCAGAATGCTGACGAACCCCAGGCCCAATATCAAGGGGATTCCCCCAAAGTGATGTAGCCCTGCGGCTGTGTTACCGCCTCCGACAGTAGTAGTAGTTGTTGTTGTGGAAGAAGTTGTGGTCGTGGTTGTGGTTATACCTAAGAAAGCAAAACCCGATGTTGTAGGTAATTCAAAAGTTGTGGCGACGCGCTCACACTAGTTGTGCGGCTAAGAGAAAAGAGAGAAAGGGGCGGTGGTGGTTTTACGGGGCACGCTCGCCCATATGACCCATTCACATTGTGACGTGACGTGACGAAGTTTTGGTAGTGGCAGTGAACCATGATCAAAAGGGATGTCTGGAGGCTAGATGACTTTTGTAGTCGTTCATGGAGCCTCTCAAGTTTTTTGTTGTTTGTCACATGCGTGTTTTAAGTACAATGTGATACGCTTTTGTGTTTAAATTGATAAATAAAGTTTTTTCGAAACGAAACGACATTTCTTCGAATTAAAATTCATAACAACCGATTGGATGAATAAACAATTGAATGATTGGCCCTTTATCTAGTAGTTAACTGTGCCTTTCTCATATCGCTGTGCAGCTGACTCTGACTTCGGTGTGTGGTTGCGAATAGCAATGTTGTTTTTACCAATCAAAGTAAACTCAGTCGAATGGTTTGCTTTTCACAACCTTACCTGTACAAGAAGTTCCATTTCCAGTAAACCCGTTCATACAAGTGCAAGTGTAGCTTCCATCGGTGTTCGTGCAACCGGCGTTTACATGGCAGACTCCGTCCGTTAAGCATTCGTTGATGTCTATAACATTTGATAAGAATCTTTTAGTGTGGTGACACAAAACTAAATTAGTATTTGACTAGCGACGAATGATTGACGAATGGCGTCAATATGGAGTGTATTTGTATGCAGACTTGTTTTATGAAACATACCCCCAATATTATTAAATTTAAATCTGTCAAAAAAAAAACGTTCAGGCATGAAAAGGTTTAACAACTCCTTTTGTTGAGAAGTGCTCACCAATGCAAGTAATTGGGTCGGTGGCTCCGTTCATGTTGTAACCAGTGTCACAGTTGCAGGAATAAGAACCAACGTTGTTAACACACATTCCGTTCGTTCCGCAATCATAGCCGCGATCCGTACATTCGTTAACGTCTGCACGAAGTATAAATTAATGGAAAATCCGCATTTACACTTGTTCCGTTGAATACATTGTTGTTGATTCATGGTTGTATTGTTGTGCCTTACAAATGCTAATTTGCTTTCCCAACCATCCCATGTGTTTTAGGTATTTCGTTTCTTTTTAATATCGCTTACCACAGTATCTTTAGTGATTCCCCCTAAATACCTTTACCTGTACAAGTCATTCCATCTCCAGCAAAGCCCGCGTTACAAGTACACATAAAACTTCCATCGGTGTCAGTGCAAGTTGCATCGCTGCCACAGTTGTTAGTTGAAGCGTCTGCGCATTCGTCGACATCTGCAAAGTTAAGGTTGATAAAGTTGGACAAAATGACACAGTTTGGACAAAAAAGTGCAACTGTAGCGCTGTTTCAAGCATTTAAAGATGCGCTAACTTTGACATATGCCTGCCGAATCCATTTGGTATCCGCTATTACAGGTGCAAGTGTAAGACCCGGGTTGATTCATGCACTGAACATTTTGAGTCCCGCAGATTGTTGTTGAACATTCGTCAATGTCTGAAAATGTATAAAGTTTAAGTTGTAGTGATTAATCATAAAGCATACGTTTGGACTATTGGTGGATTTGCCACATATGACGGTTTAGTTAGACGGTCTCTCTTTGTCTAGCCCGTTTAAAAAGGTTAAAAAGATTTTGTCAACGATTCAAAACTGTCAAAACTGAAGTGACTATGCACTATTGATGACACCAACGATTCTTAAAACGTTTGCATTACAATGTATTTACTTTATACAAGCTCTCTGGCAAATGAGTTCTTATCTTTATTCTAGTTAATAATTTTACCTGTGCAGGTAACTCCGTCTCCCATAAAGCCCGGATTGCAAGCACAAGCAAAACTTCCTACGTTATCTGTGCAAGTCGCGTCGCTGGCACAGTTTGAGCCGCCGTTTTCACATTCGTTAACATCTGTCAATTGAAAAAGGTAAATTAAACTATTGCATCCATTATAAATCATGTCTAAGTTCTTACTTGTACAAATCATTGCTAGGTTGAGTTGGTAGCCAGGGTTGCAAGTGCATGTATAAGATCCAACAGAGTTCGTACACGAAGCAGTCTGTGCCCCGCACACTGTTGTGTTTCCGGAACATTCATCGATATCTGAAATGTGTACGCTTGCGTTTATTGAAGTGACATTAAGCGTTAAAACCCAGCCTACTAAATCTATGGTCGAATTGTCTCGGTTTAAGGGATGGGACAGTTTTCTTTCATTGTGTGTTATATGGTTCCTTGGACTTGACTTGTTACTTTTTATAGATTTAGTTTTGAAATTTGAAAAGCATCGTTAGGGATTGGTAATGCTATGAGTGAAATCGTGAATATCATTTGCTTTTTGACATAAACCTGTGTTGACACACCGCGTAGCAGCAACCTACAGACTATACGTTTGTTTGTTTTTTTGTTTTACTTTTATCTTCGAGGGGCGGAACAACGCTTGACTGCGGTATGCTTGCAACGAGCCCAACGCCGCCGAGCTACCTGCCTCATTGAAGTTCCGTTCGACCATTTTAGATTTTTTCTATTTTTAAAGTTGATGACTTCAAGTTAGGTTAACCCATAGAGACCACTGGGTTGTAGCAATCCCGCTTAAGTTTCTTGCTCTTGTTTAAATAACCTCGAGAATTACAAAACACCTACCTGAGCAAGTTGTACCGTCTCCCACATAACCAGCGTTACAAGCACAACTAACTGCGGTGTCGTTGATGGGCGTGCAAGCAGCATTGGTGTCGCAGTTGTTGAAAGTCTCGTTGTCGCATGCAGTGATTGCTGAAACGAAAGATTGAGGATTCTAGAAATTGACTGTAATCCTTTGCTTCTTTTAGGAACACAATCACGGATGTGTTAAGTAGCTCAATGAAAAAAATGCACATGCAACATGCGAGTGTATGTAAAAACAAGCATTTTGTTTTTGTCTCAAAAGGTAAAAAGCGTATTTTTAGTAGGCCATAACCCTCGTATAATTATGCACGACTTTCGAAAACTATGTCTTGGTTTCCTAGTGCTGCAATGAGTGTTGGTCAAAGCCTTGTGTCGTGCGGGTTGAAATTATTCCCAACTCACCTATGCAGACCCTTGCCGCGTTCAACAGATATCCAGCGTTGCAAGTGCAGGTGTAGGACCCGATGTCGTTCGTGCATGCGGCGGTCTGTGGTCCGCATACTGTGCTGTTTACCATGCACTCATTGATATCTAGAAAGTATCACAATAGTAACCTGAAAACGCTTTATGTTGATCTTTCCGCACGATTGTCAAATCTACTGTCGGTTTGTGTGGCGTAAAGCCGTCTAAGCAAGTTATTAAGCTATAGTGTTCCCAAACAGTGGTACGCTATGGCATTCCAGGTGGTACGCGAGTGCCCTTCGCGCATTAAATAGAACTGCGTTTTTCATTGCATTATTATATGGATTTAGCAAATTCAATAGCTATGTGATTAAAATTACTTTTTGTGGAACTTGGTGTTACGCGGCGACAGTGCGTTATCTCAAAGTGGTACGCGACCAAAAAAAGTTTGGGAACTACTGATAGAAGCAATTAAAATCTAAGAGAACATGATCATACTCGCCAGAATATTTTGATCAATGTTTCATTTCTTCCTATCCTAGCTTGCTTTGGCTATGTTAATGGTTGTCACAGAATCTGTTCCTTCCAGAAGAGATTTGCATTTTGCTAACGCTACTTTTTCTTTACTCCTGTTGTTTGTGTGTTTTAGTGACTGACGTTGCCAAAATAATCTTTTATTACTGTTGTTTGATTTTGTCTCTAAAGCACGACTTCACGATTCTTTCGCTATTGAACGTATCCCTATGTTTCGGCTGCTGGCGTGCAGATCATGAAAAACAATACTTACCTGTGCAATTTGTTCCAGCTGGAACGACCGTCCCCGAAAACGTGGATGTGCTAATGTCGTTAAAACCGGTGTTACATGAGCATTCCACTAACGATAACCCTCGGTCTGTGCATGCTGCGTTGGTGTGGCAAGGGTGGAGTGTGGTTGAGCACACGTCGGAAACTGTAAGCAAGATATAAACTTAGTTTAATGTTGTCAAAACAAAAAATGCTAAAAAAAATTAATACCAGATTATATGTAAAACGATTGAAACACGTTTATACCTTACAAGATACGTTCTTGCTCTTTAAATCAAAATTAAAATGTTTAATACCCGAACTATCTACATCGGCTTAAATTTTTAGCGAATTATTTTGCCATAGCCTTAAACATGTGGTTCTCGGCACAAAGCGGATTCGAAAACGGCTTTAAGGGTGGAAAAGCGTGTATATGGCAATAAGTCGGTTCAACTTACTGCCTTCGTGGTCAGATTGTGCCAATATGCTGTCTCTTGATGTTTGTCCAACAGTGATATTTTGGTAGGCACGACTTTGGGTACTTGCGATAGATATAACTTGTCCTCCACTTCCATCTGGTACGCTAGTCGTGACGTTGTACACCACTATAACTACATTGATAGAAAAAAGTCTTGTTTTTGTCACAGACTTTGGCTGATTTTCTTTGATAGATTGTGACCACATTTAGAAAGCACTAGTTGCTGTTTTACAGTGCTGCTGTTTGTTACGTTTACAGAACTCTTGTTTTCCTATTATCTCCAGGACGTGACATTATCTTTAAATATGTAGGGCGTGCCGGCGTAACCAAGTAAGAACCCGACGCGTCTGCCGTTCCCCACCCTCGCTTGGGTGTATGAGAAAGGGTTGACATTTGAACACTCACTTACATGGGCGTACGTCAGGATTACGTTGGGCCAAACTACGTACCGTATGTAAGGCCATTGTCTGGCACATGTTTGGTAGATCGTTTATATCCAAGTATTTACTTCCACAACCGTTTTGCGAGCGACGCCCTGTATCAACCAAGGTACATTGCCAAACACAAGAGCATTTTACAGTATTTAGCAGGTTTAGGTGCATTTGTACTAGTTGTGCCACACGAAATAGATGAACTTATTACTCATTAAACATGTAACTTACCAGCATTAAAATTGACCTGTGCCAATCCGCTGTTAGTTAATACAAAGAGCAACAGTATACCCACATATTTCATAATTGGTAACTGGATATAGTTCTTAATATTATGCCTGGAGATGATGAAGGTCACAGACAGTTATTTACACGGATCTTTAACCACTATATTCAGACTTATATGAAACTGTCTAATATTGAATAAAGCAGAAAACAGCATAAATAAAAACTACAACAACAATAGGGCCTTTTTGACAATCGCTATACTGATCTTTCTAGCTAGGTCACATAATATCTTCAAGGTGAACTTCACGTTACAGGTATGGCGCTACGTATACTCTTTGTGGTTAAGTTCAGGACCGGTCTAAAATAAATGTCGTGCCAAGCGACCCAACCGCCTTGGTTGCTAGTAAGCCCTGTACAACAATCTACAGTTTATTTCTTGCTTCTTCAACTTCACTAAACCTCGCAAGTTTGGACATTNCTACAGTTTATTTCTTGCTTCTTCAACTTCACTAAACCTCGCAAGTTTGGACATTAGTCATACTAGAAAGCGTTGTACAACCTATTCTTCTCATATACGTTGACACCAGACACTAACTGATGTTCGATCTAAGTCGGGTTAGGCTCAGTTCCCTCATCAGAACCTTCGTTCCATAGAGGCCAGGTCAAGCGTTGCCCTAGACGACTACACCTCAAAAAGTTTCAAAACAATCTTCAGTAATAATGTCGTAACGCGATGAACAGGTTGAACATGAAAAGGACGAGTTTTGTTTTTCGGAAACGATGGGGTTTGGAAAGGGATTTACAGTCTGAATCAACAAGGTTCCCGATATACACGCGATGTATTCTAGTACGTCATAATAATTTGGAATTTCGAAAAGACCCATATTAGCATATATTTCAAATACAACAGCTTTTACCATTATCGCGAGTCGATAAACCTATCCAGGGGAGCCCATACCTAACATGCACTTTCATTTGATTCGTAGCACGAAACATACCTTGTACTCATTGGACCCCGAAACGTCACAATTTTGCACAATTATGTCTACGGTCGTCCGGAATTTATAATGATTTCGGCAGCTTATGACTGTAAAACTCACACCTGCTATGTCCTTTTAATACCTTTCTTTACACCACTTTTCTTTAAAGAGTGACGCTACCCATACCGGCCGATTATATATCTTAATGGGAGGACTGTTGACGGAAATTTTGTCTAAAGCACAACTCCACTATTATTATATGTGATAAGTTAACACAGGGATTGCAAATATGCGGATGCTTTCTATTGAAGGGACATATTTCATTGATTATAAACCGTACTTAGACATTGCGTTTTGTAATTGTGATCTAAATGAGTCTTTTTCGGGCCAGGATCATTCGGTTTTTTCTTCGCTGTAATGTACGCTGCCTTTTTTCTACTTTCCGCTGGAATTTATAATACTTTTGGCACTTTATGACAGTAAAATGTTAACCTTCAACAGATCCTTCTGTTTCAAAATGTGATTTGAAATGTGTCATTTTTAAGCGTCTCGAGTCTAGACTGTTTATATGTTAGTTTCTTCTTTGCTATAATGTACCACCGCATTCTGTACTGAAAGCCACCATGGGAAGTAATAAGAGTGTTCGAATTTGCTGTTGTCTGGGGTCTTGGGCCGCCGCAGCGGTGTAGTCCTACCCTTTCTTTGTTTGTCAACAAGCGAAACAGCTTGCTGAGCAACGGCTGTGTAAGCCGTTATTGCTGGCCTTTCCACATTCAAGCGTTATATCCTAGTATGTTTTTCCTTATTACTGATGTTAACAGTTTTAATTTACGTTCGTTTTTTCAAGGTTTTGCGTTTTATCAGTTCCTGGTAATGCTTAGTAATGCCCATTTATGTTCGAAACAGACAAATAGCCACAGCTGTTGCGGTGGTCA
>QXVZ01015543.1:3438-14644 GCA_008931825.1 Phallusia fumigata | reverse complement strand
ACACAAAACTGGCTGTTCTGATTAGTATCCACAAAGCCTTCAATGAAATCCATTTTGCTTGAAAAGGGACAATAAGGTCGATTGAAAAGTATTGACACTATATTATTGAAGGAACTTATTAACTTCCTTCTGCCATTTAAACAGGTATCCGAAGCAATAAAAGGCGACAAATATCCCACCGTTCATGGGGTGGTATTACCGAAACAAAAGTTACTGGGTCACTGTAAACCACTTAATACCAATAACAGTTTTTTTATCAAAAGCAAATGGCCCTACCTCGACACTTACAAAGTTGGACTGTTTCTGTGTCCCAAACTTAAAAGTTTGTCAATTTCCCCCACAGCATGCGCATTTGACGTCCCAAATTATGTGAAGCAAATGTTGGATGAAGAAACTATAAACGATTCTCACAGAATCTGTCCCGATAGTAGGCATCAGCACATTGACGATTACTGTTTAAACTCAGTTCAAATAATATCAGTGAAGCTGTGCCTCAAACACAAATTTAGTGAACGTCGTTCTTTAAAAATGAGATGTATATTCCACTTAAGGTCTCTAAAACATACAAACAACAGGATTAACAAAAATAGTAGGGTTAAAATTAACAGCGAATTCGTACAAACGAAAGCTCAAGCAAGCGCTCGGTGTGTGCAGTCCAGAAACGAAACGCAAAACTGCCGAAAGAAAAAAAGCAATAGAAAAGACGAGTAACAACAGCACAAAACAACATCTGCTCGTAAATAAAAACCGCTAAAAACTAACGCACCCTGGGCAGCTTCATTCTCTGGATATTTATGGAAGCCTGCGTTATTTTTAGCCACTTGGCTTTATATGCATCCAAATCCCCAGGTGGCGGCTGTTCGTTGTCGTTGTGGTCTTCAACTTTCCCGTACTTCACTTTATACTGGCTCCACCGGGTGCAAAATCGTTTTTTATGTTTGGCCCACATACTGTTACTTGCATGTGGTGCAAGTGGAAACATATACGCCAAAACATTTGCAATAAGTACCTGGACCAATGGTTTTCCCATGGGCAGTAAGATTGTGCTGGTGGTTGCTGTAAGTTCTTAAGATTACCAAGAGTGGCAGCTACTTTGATGAACAGATACCATCCTTGAATGTAAATTTGTAGGTTATCTTCCATACCCATTTTTGAACCTACCACCTTCACGTGGTTGAGAGATCACACGTACTAAAAAAAACTTGGCAAATCTGTCATTACCATAGTTTTCCAGTTTTGCCCTTTTCCTCATGGTAAACTGGTCAACACTTCCAGGACCCAAATGCAAAATATCAGGCAAGTACAGACAATCGGCCTAGCTGCGATTGTGCAAAGCAACCCAAAAGCCAATTAAATGAACAGGCAAATTGCTAGGTTCCCGCAAGTTTGGAAAACGACGTGTTTCTCAAGCAGATAGATTCTTTTCTTAATCTTTGAACTTTTGCTTTTAGCTTTGGCCACCATTCCGTTATCAGTGCAAAAATTGCACCAAAGACTTTTGACTGTCCTGCCTAGTCCTTTTTGTAACTTGAATTGCTCGCGGACTAGGGGCAAGAAACTGCCATATTCTGCAGACTGGCACCATACCACGGCTTTTACCAAATATTTGCAAGACCCNATTGCTAGGTTCCCGCAAGTTTGGAAAACGACGTGTTTCTCAAGCAGATAGATTCTTTTCTTAATCTTTGAACTTTTGCTTTTAGCTTTGGCCACCATTCCGTTATCAGTGCAAAAATTGCACCAAAGACTTTTGACTGTCCTGCCTAGTCCTTTTTGTAACTTGAATTGCTCGCGGACTAGGGGCAAGAAACTGCCATATTCTGCAGACTGGCACCATACCACGGCTTTTACCAAATATTTGCAAGACCCGGCATCGAACAGTGTTTTAGGATAATTTTTTTAGAACAACCCAAAATTCACATGTTAAACGTACGCGAGAATGATCCTGCCACAATTTATGTATCTTTGTGGTTTATATAACACGTGCAGGCGCCGCCAGACCCCTCACGAAGGGCCTAAAGAGGGGGGTAGCATAGACGAGTGAGATACCACTCACAACTAATGCCAAACGAACAAGTTGAGTTCATACAATACTAAATGGGTTACGGCAGACTAATGGTCAGCTGCACCTCAAGTATCAGATTCCCTAAAGTTCGACTGCGTTATTGACGTGACAATACTGCTATGACGTCAAATCCATTGTGGTACAATTACCTTGTGTGTGACCGCATGATGTGCATTTATTAGTTTTTGTTACTTGTAGTTAACGTATCCTAGCATTCTAGTAGTGAAGAAATAATGGATGTGGATTTACATAGATTGTTTTAAATAGATTAGTGTGTATATTTATTATTAATAGTGTACAACTGAAGGCAAAATGAGAACATTCGGTATTTAGGAAGAGCGTATTAAACTAGTAGCCCTTCTCAGGACTCAGTACCGATAAAGTAGCTTTCAGTCTCAAAAAGGTTGGTGGCCCCTGTTATATAGGAAGGAAGTATATTCTAATTGCCAAAGCTTGCCAAATTTATGATTATTACTCAGTTATATCTAAAATATGTTTGTTCGTGTTTCTCTTCTAGCTTGATACCAAATAAGGAAGATTTCACAACTACAGTTTATTATAGTGAAATGGCAGGTGAAATTTCGGATCCTCAACAACAACCCCAAAGCCTTTGCATCATATGCAAAACATCTGATGAGATTAACCTCCGAGAGTTTGATGATAAAACTTGGGAAACTTTCAAAAAAGCAGCTGAGGTCAGACTACAGTTGCAGACTGACAAATATAGAGATGTAACGACAGACGTTAATTTGCAGTCAGTCCGATACAAAGCATATTATCATACAAAACCATGCTACAAAAATTTCACTGCTGTTAAAAAACGACCAGCTTGTCAAAGTACAGACGAGCCTCCTACCAAAAAGCCAGAGACAAGAGAACGAAGCTCTCTTCCACCAAGTGATTCGAAAGGCTTACTAAAAGGATCATGTATCTTCTGTGCAAAGATGAGAAAGACAGTAGGCAAGAGAGTAGAGCAACTATCACAGTGTCTAACTAAAAATGGTTGTAACAAAATAGCTGAAGCAGTCCCTCACAGCACAAACGAGCGTGTCAAAGCATTACTCCGTGGTGGTATTGATCTTATAGCCAAGGAGGCTCAATATCACAAATCTTGTCGTCGTGAGTTCTTCAGATGTGTTAAGGTCCGGGTCGAGGGGCCTACTCTGCAGACAGCAAACTCTAGAAACAGAGAGTTACATACAATCACCTTTAGCACTATTGTTGCATTCATTGAATCGGAGGTGATCATAAATCGACAGGCAATGTTTGTTTCGTCTTTGTTTGACTTATACAAGACAGAATATCATGGACATGGAGGAACGGAAGATACATTGGATAGCTACACAACACAAGCGTTAACAAAGAAATTAAAAGACAAGTTTGGGGATAAAATATCCATCTCGCTCTTTAACTATCATAGAGGGAACTTCTTGTACAATTCAATTTTATCAGAGGAAGATGGAAAAGCATGTTTGCTAAATGAGAAAGATAAACACCAAACCACCATAAGAAGTGCAGCCCTTCACCTGAGAAATGAAATTCTGCGCATGCCGAAATGGGAAACACCTAGCCCTACATCCATTGAGTCTTTAAAGACCTGCTCACCAGATCTACCACAGGATCTGCTGTTGTTTTTTACGACCTTGCTTTGTGGGCTTCGCAAAACTACCGGTGATACTAACAAGGATATTATAGAAAGAAAGGTCACTGCAATGTCATCTGATGCCGTGTTCAATACATCCCGTGGTTCAGTACATCCATGGAAGCACACAGTACTTGGTTTGGGCATAGGAACCCTTGCAGGATCCAAACTGATTCTTCGGATACTGAACCGTCTAGGATACAGCCTGAGTTACGACGAAGTAAAGTCGTTAGAAACAGAATTCGCATTTTCAACCGAGGAGAATGATACACCAGATGGTATTGAGTTGAAGTCAGATCTTGGAACAGGACTTGCGTGGGATAACTACGATGTCAACATGGACACGTTGGATGGAAAAGATACTTTACATGCAACTGTCGGGATTTGCTATCAAAACATGACAACAGATGAAACAGTTCCTTACAGGCCGATTTCTATGAGGAGTGGGAGGAACAGGCGTTTGTTCGACGGAAGAGAACGTGAAATTACACCAATGCACCAGCAGCTGAGTAAAGCAACTTTTCAACTGTCAGCATCAGATGACCAGCATGTAACTATAGCAACTACTCAACGCAAAACTGATTTCTATTGGCTAATGGGGTTTCAAGCTATGCCACAGCCACTGTTTGTCGGATTCTTCTCACAGTTTGTCCATTATGTCCTCCCAAAGCAGAAGATCTGTTACATGGATCCCATAGCTTTACCTCCAACAAGAAACGATGTTGTTCGCGAAACTATGATGAGAACTATGAAGGTCGCCGTAAAAACAAATCAAGACTACGCCATTGTTTCCTATGATCTAGCAGTTGCACTTAAGGCCTACTCCATTCAGTCACTTGAAGCTCCACTTTTTGATCGTCTGTTAATAATGTTGGGTAACTTTCATCTAGAGTTGGTGCTATGGGGACTTACATCAATGAATCTGGTGCAGAATACCTCCTGACAGAAAGTGGGATATTGGCAGAGGGTTCACTCAATGGATTCATGCGAGGGAAATACTACAACCGCTGCACCAGAATTCATGAAATTTTGGCTGTAACAATGGAAAGGAAGCTTTATGAAAGTTTTCAGTCAAGTCTCCCACAGGAAAAGCAAGAAGCAATATGCACATTCTTACAAGATGGCACAAGAGATCCCAATGTGATGGAAGCGTTCCTTGAAACAAGTCAGGTGTTCAAGGAGCATATGGAGCAATATGAGAACTTCTTTACTAGCGTGATTCAGGGTGCGTTGGGACCAACAGCACAATACTGGTGTATTTATGTATACATGATAAATCGTATACACCGAGATCTTATGCGAGCTCTGCGTACCAATGACGTAGAAGGATACATTGCCATTCTTCCAGAAGTTATTGATGTATTTTTTGGTCTCAATCGTCCAAACTATGCTCGTTGGGAGTGCTGTATCTGGAGAAGCTTAAAACTTTGGACCAAAAGATTCTTTCAGTTCTAAAAAAAGGAGCGTTTTCTATTCGACGGACATTGAAAGACTTCTCTAGAACTGCGGTAGACTTGTCCCTTGAACAAACTGTAAACAGGGATGCAGCATCACCTTTGAAAGGGATAACTGGCTTTCATAACTCCACCAATGCTATACGCCGATGGTGTATCACTTCTACCCAGCGAGGGATGTCAGTGACCGAGTTGAGACGGCTGACAGGACTTCTACCAGAAGAACAACCAAGAACACAGCTTCATTCAAGCAGGATCAAGAAGGATAACCAGCAAATTGAAGCTCTCCTACATGCACTGACAGAATCTTGTGATCCATTTTCTGCACCTGCATCTACATCTACAATGCTGTTGAATATCGCCACAGGAAAGGGATCATCTGCGCAAACGCAGGAATATCTCACATATTCGTTAGAAGCTGGCCATAAGCTACAAGAAAAATTCAGGAAGGAGTGTGCTGAGGATAGTTCAAGATTGTTAAAGCCAATCAAGCGAAGAAAAATCCAGAATTTTGCAAGTGAGCACACAAAACCCAACTTTAAAATTTACCTCGACAGCTAACAGTTTGAGGGACAGTTTCATCCGTATGATGGTAGTCATTTCCCAAAACACAAACTTCCACCTACAACACGTCTTAACTTACCCTATCACAGTCGTTCCACTGTCTATTGCTCAACCCGATGGTTCACAGGTTAAGACCTCAAAAAGTAAGATACTAAACAAGCTCGAGTCGATGCAAGAAGGTGTGCAAATTCTGCCTCATATTGAAGCAACATTAATCGATGGGGAACTGCTGCTCCATTCCTTCCTTTTAGCAATTGGCAACATCTCCTCCTATGGAAATTTAGCAAGGCGTCTGTTAGTTCATGTTTGCTCAAGCAATGGAAAGGAAGTTCATGTCCTCTTCGACAAGTACATATCTTCATCCCTTAAAGAAAGTGAAAGAACATTACGTGGGGCCAATGATCAACCATTCATTATTAGTGGTAGTGAGCAAGCGCCTAAACAGAACTGCCAAAAGTTGCTGCAGAATGGCATATTCAAAGACCAATTGGCTAAATTTCTTCTACTAGAGTGGCAGAAAGAGCAATATGGACCCATCTTAGACAACAAGACACTGATTTTATCTCACGGAGGGCAGTGCGCGCGAATCACATTCAATCAAATCAGTCGCAAGATGCATGTTGACTATCCGCATGAATTGCAGGGCACACACGAGGAAGCAGACACCCTACTTGCGTTTCACGCTGCCTATGTTCCTGGGAGTGTATTGGTCCGAACCAGTGACACTGATGTGATTGTGATACTTGACGGCATGCTTGGTCGCACTTTAATGGATGGGAGACAATTGAAGTCAATAATAATGGACTGTGGTTCTGGAAACAAGCGCCGTTACGTAGACATAACCAGTATTGTGAAGGCAATGGAGAATAAACAACCTGGACTTTCTGCTGCAATTCCAGGTCTGCATGCCTTTACAGCAGCTTTCTACAGGAAAGGCAAAACAAAACCATACGACATCCTAGAGAATGACAATAATGGGTTATTCATCCAGTTCTTTTGCAACATGTCGTCCAGGGATGAGCCAAGTCGTCAGACAGCAGAAGAGTTTGTATGCCGCTTGTATGGTGTGAAAGGGGTTAAAGATGTGAATGAAGCAAGGCACATGAAGCTTGTTCAAATGACAGAAAAATAAGCAAGGTGATAATATTCTTTGATAAACAAGAGTGTAAATTAATGGAAGTAAACCTACTTCGCTTTATTGTAGGGGTGTTTTTATGCATTGTGTACTGCTTAATTTGTGAAATGGCGTATCTTGTTCCTCATTTTAGGAAAACCCAATGGCTAACATTAAAAAAGTTGACTGTGCTCTGTTACCANTGACAATAATGGGTTATTCATCCAGTTCTTTTGCAACATGTCGTCCAGGGATGAGCCAAGTCGTCAGACAGCAGAAGAGTTTGTATGCCGCTTGTATGGTGTGAAAGGGGTTAAAGATGTGAATGAAGCAAGGCACATGAAGCTTGTTCAAATGACAGAAAAATAAGCAAGGTGATAATATTCTTTGATAAACAAGAGTGTAAATTAATGGAAGTAAACCTACTTCGCTTTATTGTAGGGGTGTTTTTATGCATTGTGTACTGCTTAATTTGTGAAATGGCGTATCTTGTTCCTCATTTTAGGAAAACCCAATGGCTAACATTAAAAAAGTTGACTGTGCTCTGTTACCACCTTGTTCCAAGACCCTATGGAAGAAGACGCAGCGTGCACATTATGTGAGCATCATCTGGGGTAATGCAGATACTGCACAACCAGATCAAGATTTGGATCCATTGCAATATGCCTGACTGGTTTCCTGAATTAGCATTACCAGATAACCGTTTTGAAGATGCCCCTGTGACCGTCACCAATGAAAATGATACAAGCTCTGGGCCGGAGTGGAGCGATGACTCTGACAGTGAATTTGAAATGTAAAATTAATACTCGTATCATGTACATTTACGGAACACTTTACATTTCTCTTGTTACTTTTCTTTTCCCGTTTTTATGCTTTACCATTCTTTTTTTTTACTACAATATGCACACAAAATATGTCCATGTACTTCATTACATTAAAAATAATTATCAATATACTGTACTCTCCATTGGGCTAAAAGTTCTTTTGCTTTGGACATTTGAGATTTTATAACTGGCTTGTGTAAAATTTAAATGAAACTCTTAAACTCTGTTTTTCCCCTTAGAATGGTAACTTGATCGAATAGGTTGATGTACTAAGATATATTTTCAATTTGTTGGTATTGATCAAGACAATCAAAGTTACATAATGTATTCAATAAACGTTTTTTTGCCGGATTGTTGGATGTTTTTTATAAACTTTGTTTCCGCTGGTATTTGAAATACCTAAGGTAATGGGGAAGAGGGTCTCTAGTCGAACTTTAGGAGTAGGTGGTCTGTAATAGGTCGTTTGGGAATCCTTACAATGTACCAAACCATTTGACATTGGTTGCTGGCGGTATCTGGAATATCTAAGTTAGGCGAGATGGGGGATGGGGGTTTCCAGTCGAACTTTAGGGTGTCTGATACTTAAGGTGCAGCGGACCGTTAGTCTGCCGTAACCCATTTAGTATTGTATGAACTCAACTTGTTCGTTTGGCATTAGTTGTGAGTGGTATCTCACTTGTCTATGCTACCCCCCTTTTTAGGCCCTTCGTGAGGGGTCCGGCGGGACAATTGCAGCGGGAAAAATGTCTGTCGTTTGTGATATTTGTGTAAGGATCTCAATAGGCATCCCGTGGTGGTGGAATCAAGTGGTATTTCTCCCATTTATTTAGTACCGATTTTTTAGCACCTTTCGGGGTCCCCCAGGTCTATACCCAGTTGGGGGTACCCGGCAGACTCTCATTTCCATTGACCTCTGGTGACTCCCTACACACTTGCATAGTTGGACATTGGTACCTAATTCGTCTAACCAAATGTCGCTGGGCTGCCGGTCTACACTGATCTCAATTACCACAGGATTGCGCTACTGCATTCAACGGCTGGATGATTTTTGAAGCATTTTGATGCGTAATAGCGACGGTCGAAGGATGTCCCAGATTTCCATTGCTGGCAATGGGGATAATGGTAAAAATGTTGATAAAACTTGTTCAGAGCATTTTTCAGTGATTTTTAGCATCGAGTATCTTTTTTTTTGGAGAAGAATGTATTCAAGTGTGTAATAACCACTCAACGTGCAAAAATTGGAGTTAAAGTGTACCAGTTGCAGGTACGCTATAAAAACGTATAGGCGTAAGTGTTTGAATGATTCATATACAAGTTTTATTGATTCTTTTCTTCTGACAAGAGGGACCCACATTTAGACTAGCATTATGATTACCTTTATTTAAAACTTATGTGGTGCAAGAGGTAAATAAAAATTGAGTGACGGAAGATCACATTTTTTTGCATACAGATAACAAAGTGAAAAATTTTGCCAACAGAGAAGCGACAGTGAATTTCGTGCCAATAGGAAGTTTCATTTCATAATTATGGACAAAGCGTTTCTTCCTGCTTATATTACGTTGTGAAATCGACGGTAACAATAAATTTCGTTCCAACGTCCTAAAAAATACGTCGCGTAACGTGTTTATTTGTGTATTTTTGGTGCACGTAAAATCAACGTCTACGATTTTTACCCGCATTTAAACGTCAATAATTGCTACTACAAAATAATCTGCAAAATTTCAACATCCAAGAATCGTGGTGTGCCATTATATTGAAAAGAACATTAAAACATTGGCAAACTACACAGAGGAAAATGATTAGTTCAGCGAATCGTCCGCAGCGTCAGTCTTGCTGAGATCTGGATGGTTGAAGCGTATGCTTTCTAAAAAACGTAGGGCCTTTGTCAAAAGGTTTTATGCGGCTGTACTGTAAACGTACGTTTAAGTGATGTGAAGAAAGGAGTCCTGTTTAAACTTTTTATGTAGGCAATATTGGCTGGTGTTCAAATGTTAAATCTCCATCCTTCAGAACCGTCAGTTAAAAAAAATGCTGTAATATATTGCTTACCTAAAATTACAGCAAAAAATGGGGAATCTGCAAAAGCAAACTTTCCATGATTTCCTCTCAATGAAACATAAACAGGTACCATGACACAGAATACAATTACTTACGTTTTTATTGTTTTGTTAATGGACTCACGTTTAGTGTATCCCCCAATTATTCTCAACTGTGACACCTGAAAATACAAATGTAGTGGACCTACACAAAACGCTCGACAAATCTTCCTGTGGTTAAACTAATAAACCTTTTAATCAACAAGTTATATCAAACAAACATGACAGAGTCTTAACTGCTTTCAAAACTACATTATTGTTGATTGCTTTCAATGCTCTCCTTTAGATCAATTAACATGCTGAATATTCTCTTTCGAAATCCTAGATAGATAATTGTGCACACAGGTTATGTGTACAAAAAAATACATATTTGCTTTAAATACAGCATAAACGCTCTTGTTTCATGCAAAAGTATGTCTTTTACCTGAATAAAATAACCAGTGACAGTGACAGTTTTTAGATTTCGTTTCATGCAACTTCCGTTCTACAGGCATTGGATATGTCCTCTTGTCCTCTGTTTTAGCTCTGGCAGTTGATTTTCTAAACAAAACACTATATGTGAGATAATATGGGCAGCCTACACTATCTTTGTGCACATTTTGCCTTACTAAGATATTTATACAACTATGTTAATCATGACAATGCAAGGAAAGTTGGAGACAATATTATGTTAGCATTCTCTGTCTTTGTTAACTTTATTATCATCACCTTCATCATTCTCAACTAGTTCTTCAGTGTCGGAGTTACTGTCACCTGAGTAAATATTACATGGTAAGTCGAATAGCATCGACAACCATGAAATACAAAATATACATGACAAAAAGTCTTCATGAGTCTTCCTGGCTCTTTTTCGTTTTGTTGGTTCTGTATCTAAATGATCTTCTACGGTTGTTGTAAATAAACTCAAAAAAAATGCCCAATAAAACTCAAAAAATGCCCATTTTCATGTGCTGGTTTGTAAACCAGGTGTTTTTAAGCAGTGAAGAAAACTGGCTGATAAAGTTCACTTTGTGGTAACAAACAGGGTTGCCAAGTAAAATTTTTTTGATTAGGACAAATAACAACAAAGTAATTCCCACTAAGATGTTTTGAAAAAACATACTGTGTTTCTGTACGATTTTAAATCTGCAATTTGAAACATGGTCCATTGGCTAATTGGAAATCCCACCAATATGGAAATTTTTGCCACGGTTTTGAAAATAATGTTGAACTTTGAATACCTGAGCATAGTAACACAAAATATAAAGGCCAGTTTTCTAAATTTGCTTGCAACATTAAAGAGTTTTGATACTTCTACAATTTAGCATTGGCAATATAACAAAACCCTTAGGGATAGATATAATTTTTTTGACATAAATCATTGCGAACAACTTGTTTCTAATACATAGGACCAATAGAATTCGCAAAATAAATGTCGATTTTCAATGGAACTACATGGGCTTTGTCG